>CAAKHC010007504.1:0-19664 GCA_901007825.1 Macroramphosus scolopax | reverse complement strand
CTATTCCTTACCAGCTATGAAAAGTTATGGATTAATAGAATTACAATGAGAGGGTGGCTTTGCAAACTTGTATTTATCCACCAAGCTAAGCTCAAAGTGGTACAATAGGTATTCTTCAAATTGTTTTAAAACATCAGTACAGCACAATTATTTTACCATTGAGTGACCATAAGTGACCTATATTACATATTTCTCGTATCTTGATTTTAATCAAGACAAAGGTTATTAAGATCAGCGGATGTATTGTAGACTTAAGGCAGTTAAAATTGACTGCAAAAATATTTACTATAATGCTTAATAAATCACAGGAAACTTACTTGTAAAGTTTTTTCCAGAGGAAACCAGGAACTTTGAAGCCTTCGTCAAACTCTGCATCACTGTCGTCTGTCAGCTCCTCATCCCTTTCTCTCCTCTCTTCTCTTTCTCGAAGACGCTGTCGCTTCCATCGCCTAACAGGAAAATAAGAATAGAAATTATAGGTTAAAAGGGTTACGGGTATGACCATGTCTGTCACGATAATTATGATATCTACTTAATGAACGATAATTGGACATAACCTCTGGACTTTTTCGGACGTCAATATTGCCTTTTGTGTTTATATGAGTGATCGTTTTATATAATTTTAGCCAACATGATGCCAGCATAAACAACAGAGCTAAAAAGAATCAAAGAAAAAACCTATACTGAGAGTCTTGACCAGGTTTTGCTGTCATTTCTGGTCAAGCTTCTCTTGTCCACTCACATGCAGAGTGGCCAGCAACAGGTGGAGTGTAGATACCGAGGAAGAAAACGGACTTGGTTAAAAAGCTGTGTTCCACAGCTTTGGTGTGCGAACTTTCTTAGTTTTAAATGAGAGAGGAGAGACGGTATATCAGCTCTGTATAAAGACAGTGGCAACGGAAAGCACAGAGCTCTGCCAAAACAGAACCATACGGTTTCCTTGCAAATAGTAAAAAACATAATTGGGAGATGTGTGCAGGCTCAGTGGTTCATTTTGAGAACTGCCTGCACGGGTGTATGGATTGCAAATGTTTGGAGTTGTCTGCATCTCCCTTAAGCTGTGGAACATCACAGCAAAACAAGAAATGTAAAGGAGAACAGTTTTAATAGTGCAAGAGCAAGGGCAGTTAGAGGCAGAGTCGTGGCACAGCAAATGAAGATTGATACAGACAATTAGTAGTGCGAGTTCCCCAGAAAGGTGTGAGGTGGAGAGGATAAGAATCCATCTTCATTTGGGCCTGGTCCTGTCACCCTGCCACAAAACTGGTCCTTTTGCTGGGCCTGAGAGACCTCACTCTCTAATTAAGTCAAGACTAAGCATTGGTTCAGTTAATTACACTTTTCTGCCCCCACTCCACCCCCACCAAACTACAAATACCTCCTGCTCTAATAATATCATTCCACATACAAGCTAGCCTCACCCAGCCATGGCGTGTCTATGCTGTTAAATTGACATTCAATCATTGTACTGTAGAAAAAGGACACATGCCAACACAATTTATTTGGCAGCTATAAATATGAAATCTCATTAGGGCTGCTCTTCCCTTAATTTGAGCATTAGAGTGAGTGAGTGTATAAAACCATGTGCAGGAGGATAATTAGGCCAGTGTGAGAGCAGAGAGAGGAAAAAGAGCGGGGAGTGAATTTGCTTAGTCAAGAAACAGCTGCCAATCTCATCTGGGATTAACTCTCCCTCTGCACTATGGAGCCAGCAGAAACAAACGTTTTTTTCTCCTTAACTAAAGGGAATAACAATGGCACATTTGCACCGCTGCCATTACTAATGTTATGCAAACTTAAAGACTCAATCTGTTGTTAGTCGACAGGCATTTATGGGCACGGACGTCTGCATTCTCTAGGAAGACTTCGTTGTGAAACTTTTTGTAGTATCCAACCATAACTCAAATCTGTTATGGTTGTTTAGAAACTGTTGTAAATTTACTAAATATGCAAAAGTTACTTCACTGATGTTGAATTGGTGCAAAAACTAAATTATGAAATGTTTGCACGCAGCTAGTGCAAAAATCATACCTTATTCGTTGTCTGTAGTAATCCACATCTCCATCATCTTTAAAGCCATGTTTTTTTCCCTTCTCCTTCTCTTCTTCATCTGAACTTGGAGGATAGTACTCTTCCTCACTCTCATCATTTTTCTTTACCTTCTTCCTCCTTTTTTCTTCAGTCTTTCTCTTGTATGGTTTCAACTCATACTGGTCATCATCATCCTCCCCAAAGCCCTCCTCCATGGCTTCTCTTTCCTCTTGGTCAAGATCTATGCCCTCCTCACTCGGCAGGTACTCTGAGCCCTCACTGTCCATCTCCTCTCCATCAGTGCGAGGCCTCCTCTTTGGCTTAGGGATTTGTGGCTCAGACTTGGGTCGCGCCTTCGGATGGGCCTTCAGAGCTGTTATCTGGAGCTTTCGCAGGCGTTTTTGCATTTTTTTATCCTTGGGTGAGGAAACAGTTCTACTGGTCTTACGCCTTGCCTCCCCATCAGGACCAAGTCCAGAGCTCCTCTTCTTCTTCTTCTTTAGAAGAGGGACTCTCTTCCTCTCAGTAGCCATCTTGGCCTGATCAGCCAAGTACTGATCAAAGGCTGAGTTCTCAGCCAGCATCAGTTTTCGAGGTTCCTTCTTTACCTCCTTCTGCGGGATTCGTGTTCCAAAAGGAGTCATATGACCTGTACGTATAAGCTCGTCCCATTCTGTCTCCTGAGCTGGCATGAGCATGCTGCCCAGTGTGGACGGCCCGGCTTCTGGTACAACACACAAAACGCAGGGTTAGGTGAAGAAAAGTCAAGAATCACCTGAAAAATTCCCCTGTTGAGTTTCTTTTTTAACCACTGGTGTAAAACCCTTATTATTGGAAGACAAAATATTTAACCAGAAAAAAAATATTTCAATATAACCCAAGAGACGTCAAGAAGTCAAATGTGAAAATGTTTGCGTAGATTTGACACATTTTTGTAATAGTGCGCATCTTTGAGCCCCCTCTTAGATGCAGTACTGTGCATTTGAGTGACAATGCTTCCAAAAATAATGCCATGTTAGTTATTGATTGTCTTATGCAACCAGGAAAACACCTTTAAACTGAAGTGCTTGGACAGTATAGTAATTGGGTGGACACAGAATGTCAAATCTGTGGGACTTGTGCATGACTTTGTGTTCTTGCTATCACTGATGATAATTATTTATGACTCTGGCTTTATGGCTGTCTCTCATAAAGTTTTATTGCTCTGACGCAGCTTATTTTGTTTAAAGATTTTATGATGTTGTTTCAACATACAAATAGTGTTCATCAGCATCTGTATGCATAATTATTTAATCATGCATGTGGCTATATTCTTTGTGCAGAAATACAAAAACATGATGGTTCTTATTGACACACTAATGAAGAAGAAATAAAAAAGGTTCGGGAACACCTTTTGTGAAAAATGCCTAAAACGTTTACACAGTTGCGTATATTTTGTTTGTTGTGATGGAGAAGGAATTAGCGCAAGCTGTAACACAATGAACATGATGATATTCCAAAAAATCTGACGATTGCTTTGATGATGAATACATACATAACATAACATACATAGCATAACATTCTTTACAACGGCCATTAAAACAGGTCCTGATGCTGTGCAGTGTTTCTGCTTTGTTTTGCTCCATTCTGAGCCATGCTCACCATGAATTTCAGTTTACATTACTGATAGAGAACACAACCTGGTTATGTTTACACTCACTGGTGAGGTTTTTCGTTGTTTGTTTGTTGGTCTGCCAGCAGGATTGTTAGAACTATCTATCCAATTTTCTTGGAAGCTGGTGGAGGGTTGTAGCAAGGGCCATAGTAGAAGCTAATACATTTTGAAGTGGAAAGGGGAGAGGTCATGTTAAGGAGGGCTCCAGTGCCTTAGCGGGCCATGATTGAACCTCCCCTCTAACCATCCTTAAAATTAAAGTGGTGAAAAACAGTCCAGTGGTCTAAAACAAAAGTTGAGTAGTACTTCTTTCAATGTCTTGACATGTCTTTAGCAGTTATTTTCCAGAATTTATAATGTGATTACAAAATAAGCTGAAGCTCTAATTAAACACAAATGTTTTAATTTAACTTACACATCCTTTAAGTTTTGGGGCAAATTTGTTTCACGTAGCAAAAAGCAGCTTTTTAAATCAGAGTGCCCCTCCATTTTGACTCGATCAATTAATAATAATAAAAAAAATTCTAAGTTAAAATAGACTCCTCACCTGTCTCTTCATCATCCTCTGCCAAAAGCTCAGCTTCAACCCTTTGGGCGACATCTCCTCCCAGAATGGCCTGGAGTCGCTTCTGTTTAGCCCTGACTTTCTTGAGTTGATTCTCCTGAATCAAAAATGTGTTTTCAGCATCACAGTTAATGTGAATATAATGGCATTGCGTCATGTTAAGCATGACATTTAAATTTAAAGATTTCTCCATTATAGTGCTTCACCTTATTTTCCTTCTGCCTTTTGACTGATTCGATCTTCCTACTGATGTCTTTACTGGATGTAGCATATGGGGTCAGCTGCTCAATAATCTTGTTGATATGTTTCAGAGAGGTTGTAACAGACCTGAAAGTCAGACAATTAAACAGATTGATATTAATCGTCTCTTTCTCTCATTTAGTCACAGAATTTTACCTGGAAGTACTTGGAGAAACTGGCAATATTCTGCGGATGTATTTAATATTGTCCTCATATGCTCTTCCTCCATTAGAATCACAAAATATATTTTCGACATTGCAACAATGAATGTTTTTTTTCAAAAAGCTGATATGGCACCTTCCAATAGAAAAAAACGGAAGAACTTTGTACCATTACCAATGATATTATCTTCACAATATAATTTTAATTTTAGAAGTCCATAAGCACACACACATTCATTTAAATTGTCTTTATACCCACTGATGCGGCAAAAAGAGATTGAATGTTTCTCACAGGAGCACTACAACAAAACTCAATTATAGTGCCAGGGATAATACTCGTTAATACTTGTTTCAGACCCTCCTGTTTTTGTTCTTTACCTGACATCATCCAACACAGACTCGTATTCCTTCTCTGCCTCAGCCTTAGCAGCTGCCTGACTGGCCTCTTGGATCGCCTCATCCACTTGCTCCAGGACACCTTGCTCAAGGATGTCCTGGTCATAGACGGCCACACCAAGACCCAGCAGTTCATCAGCCCCAGAACTAGCAGATGCTGCCTGGATACGTTGTCGATCAATCTGCACCAGGGCTCCAGACCTCTTACCACCTGAATACACAGGAGATGACAATACATAAAGATGTGACGTTACCATGAGAGCTTATATTAAGTGTTTATAAAACCATGTCGATTAGCTATAACCATCTTATTTATATTGTCATTTGCTTACCACTGTTGCCCTCCCCAGCTTCGGTGTTTGCTGGATAGGCTGAAGCAGCAGCTTTAGAGCCCTGAGAGCCACCTGCCGAGCCTCCATCCTCCTCTGTCCCTCCCAGGGTAAGAGCAGCACTACCCGGGCTGTAGAGTGAGGTGGGCGCCCGGTCCTCTGAACCATCAACTGGCATCGTGGTGCCGCTACAAAAACACAGGGTTAAAGGATCATTAAGATGTCACAGAGATGTGCTAAGTTCTATCGTTAGCTGTAAATTTAAAAACCGAGTACCTTTGAATTAGTTACGCTATTGCTTTATAAATACAAATTCACAGTCTTGACGCGAGGTACAAACTAGTTATCTGTTACTCAACGTTACGCTGTGTTGTATTTTCAAACATTGAAATCAATGATGTTCAATATAATGTTAGCTAACTGGCTGACGTCCATATACACACGTTGCTTATAAACTTTGATTTGTAGACGAGTAAACTAAACGTAAAGACAGTGAGTCATCCCTCATATAACCTAAGCAGGTACGTCAGACATCGGTTTGTTAGCTCCAGTTACAGCCGACATATAAAGTTGTGTAAGAAACATGCACTTCATTGTTTACGTGGCTAGGCTAGCCTGCTAAGCTAAGCGTGATTATCCCCTGTCAAGCACTGCCGACTAGCTCTAACGGTAGCTGCGTTCAACCACTAACCCGAACAATGTGCGGTAACAACGTTATCAACTCTGTCTTTCTGGTAGTTCGTACATGAAGTCGAGTGTCCACGCGACAATTACCAATATTACTTACAATATTTTCAGTTACAAAACATCACTGGTTTGTGTTTTTTCATCTTGCCTGCCCAGCCTCCTCGCTTCCGGTGACGCAGGGTGTGCTCTCTGTTGGACCTGTGAAACTGCGCCCTCTGCTGGCGTACAGCTGCAGGGCTCCTTCGTCCTGCAGATGGCGCCACGAAACCACTTTCCATTTCAGTAGAGATTACTGGTTGAATCCCCTGAGAATGCTGGACCACAGTCAATTGAACTTATGGTTTTGTACAACCATTTAGGGAAGAATATAAGAGTGAAAAGAGCTAACTTGACGAATTCCAACATGTGTCTGCCAAGCATTAGTCCCTTTAATATAATCTATTGGAAAGAAAGCACATTAGGGTTGATAGAAATGTGAACAATGCCAAGTACGTGCATTTCAGAGAACGTTTATTTCCAGTGTCTTGTAAAAACAAATTGTGGATTTAATTAAAACTATCTACCCTGCCTTGCACTGGTGTGCCTGTGTAAAGGCCAGCAATCTTTCCAAACAGTGTTATTTGTCTAAACAGACGTATCTATATGGGGACAGGGATTGCTGTCAACATTGGCTCGGAAAGTGTAGGAAGATGGAGACATTGGTCCATGGTATTTGCTTAGCCAGTAAATGTGTCAGCATCTGAATGCATAAATGCTGAACAAAAACAAAAGGGCTTCGTAGTAAAAATAAAATCCTTTACTTTTAGTTTAATGTAAAAGGCCTGCATTGGGCCAAGCTCTGATATGTAGACAGACAATGTTTTCTTTTTAGGTAGCTTATGTAAAAAGCCACACACGTAGGAGTCAGAATAGGTCAAATAAACTATCAAGCTGCTGATGAATCACTCATTGAGGTGAAAAAACAGATGTATTGACACAATGTTGTGACTGTAAGGTTGAGCTGCAGACGGGAATGTATTCTTCGTGGCTATCCTTACCCTCGAACGTATGTATTAATTCAGCAACCTTTGATCTTAAAGGAAGAAATAATCTGTGAATTGCCTACAGAAATGTTTCAGCCATTCTTCTTGACAGAATCGTTCCAGCTCAGCTAGTTGGATGGGGAGTTTTGGTGCACAGCCATTTTCAGTATCTCCAGAGATGCTCTCTTGGAGCCAGCCTGAACTCTTCCTGGGCCACTCAAGTACTTTCAGTCCTTTGCTTCAGGCTCCTTATTGTTTAAATCCAAACATACGCAACCACTTGAGTTTTTGCTCAGAATTGCGTGATTCTGCATCCATCTTTCCTGACTAGTCTCCCTGTGGTGGAAAAAACACTTTGTTTGACTGTAACAATGTTATTGATGAGGTCATTAATAACTCCATACAGGATGTAGGGATTTCTGACCGAATAGTTCAGTCTTCATTTCATCAGACCAGAGGATTTTGCTTCTCATTGTCGTTCAGGTGCCTTTTCATAAAGTCCCTGCTGTCATGTTATTTGACATGACACATGAGTCATGTGTCAGGTGCCTTTCACTAAGGGGTGGCTTTCATTTAGCAACTCTTCTCTAAAGGCCTGGTTTCTGGAGTGCTGTCCTGATGGTTCTCCTTCTATCTTTTCTCATTGTGGCCACAGAGTTCTTTGTCTGAGCCAGGGCCCCTTGTCCCTGATTGCTCAGTTTGGGCATCGAAAACTGTGTTGTTTTGGTTCCAGTCTTTCATCTATTTCAGGATGATGGAGGCTGCAGTGCTTTCGGGTACTTAACAATGCTGCAGGAATTATCTTGTATCCTTCCCCAGTTGTGTGTGACACATCTTGTCTCGCAGGTCTACGAACAAGTCTCTCGATCTCATAGCTTGTTTGTACTCTGACAAGTCAACACAGTCAACCATGAGACTATATATAGGTGTACAGTATAACCATGTAAAGGTATGTCGGCATGTGTGAGCCTTGGATCTTTATGTTGAAGCAATTCACTGAAGCACAGGGGAGTCCGATCGTGTTAAAGAAGCATCCCAAGGATGACTGATGGACTGTATGTATGCACAGTAATGGTTTTCTTAAGATCAATTTAAGGAAACGTAGTTGATAGGCAACACTAACCTCACAAGATTTATTGGATGTTCATCTTAACTGTATGTGTGCATTCATGTTTAAACATAAATAAATGTGACAAACGTGAAGGGTTTGTAGATTGATATGGCGTAGGAGGGTAGAGTTCAAACCCCAATGGGTGAGGGGTTTGTTGTTTTCACTGCTGCTCTGTGCTGTACTGCATCCTGACAGTAGAATAATAATAGGATTTAAAGACGGAACAGGTTTATGACTACAAACCTTGGTGGGCTTTCTTTTCAAAGAGTAATGATTCCAAAACATGACAGTGTTTATGCGCATAACGTGAGGTTATAGAAGACATTGTCCTTACACTTCCGTGCTATACTTCAACATGAAGTTTTGCTTCATCTGTTATCTCCTGCATAACAGTCTCCTCCTTTCAATGCAGGGTTTTTAAGTCCATATGGCCTTCATCAGCTGCCTGGGACCTGACAAACGGCTGCGGAATGATATTTTGTGAAGGAGGAGGAGGTTTCTGACATTCATTGTGTCTCCAAGTAGGTTTGAAGTTATCCACTAGGTCTGACATTGGGTCTAATCATGGATGAGGCATTACTTGTTTTGTTGGTAATGTTATGAGAATCTTCTCAGATGACCACCTCATCCTCCGACCTTGTTCAGAGTGTTGTGGAATTTCACCGTTGCCTTGCCCTTGCTCTTTTGCATTTCTAGCATTTTCACAGCAACCTTCTTTATTGAAACTCCCTGGTGTTTTGTCTTGTGTGCCTCAATAAAAAAGTGAAATGTGAGTCTTTTATACGGTAATTTCTCCGCCAAAATGTAGAAGCGAAATTTAATTATCTTCAGAGTAGTCCCACTGGATCTGATATTTTTCTGGATCTAATCTCCACAAAAATTCCACTGCTGGAGGGCATTTTATTGCCTTCACACTTATTTTCTCAAGTGAATTTATAGAGCACAGGCTTTCTTCTCAGGGAAGATGCCGAAATGAACGGATTCTACTGAGAAAATGGAACACTGTTAAATAAATATCTATATCTGTCTAAATATGCTTTTCGTCGATTGATCGACACAAAATCCATTGTAAACTACATTAGTTGTAATTGAAATTCACTCACAATATGTTGGTCTCTGCGTCCCAAAAGCACAGTTTTTTCTGTTTTGTATAACTTTAAATAATCTTTTTAGGTGGCTGACTAATGGTCTAAAGGTCAGACAGAGCAGGCAACTTAAAGACGTCAATAAAGGTCATGATGGGAATTTGTTTGACATTACATTAAATACTGAATTAATCTATTAATTATGAAAACATACAAGCATACGCACAGGAACAAGAACCATGATATTTTCTGAAGCCTCAGACTGGTTAATAAATCAACAGAGCTTCATCCTGTCTATATTAATGTTCTGTATATGCAAGCCATATTGTATTTATACTTGACACATGTGTGGCCATATTGTCAGCGCTAATGTCTCCCATGTGTTTTTCCTCTGTCCCAGTTAGTAGCTGTCTTTATGTGGGTCTGATAATGATTACGGGGGGGGCTCGCTTCTCATCTGTCTGCATTAAACCACTGTCTGGCTACAGTAGATGCTTAACGCATCTGTTAGTAATTTTCATTCTTCAGCAGGTGTGTATTTGTGTTTACACTTTTACACTTCTGTGCTCTTATAAACATCTTGACACAAATTAGTTGCAGAGGTGAACCGTTCAAAGTCTTTATCTCCCTATAAAAGATTTTAAAGTGATTCATAGAGTTCTTAAAAAACACCTGTACTAACTGGTTTGCGTCAGACACATTAACATCAGTCCGCCTCTTCCAGGGAAAGTCCAGTCGACACATCACCAGGGAGTTCACACAGAAGTGTTTATTCAGCAGATCTCAAACACAGAAGGACAAAACTTGCCTAATATCAGACAGAGGTTTCCACATGCAAGAGAGAAGATCTGCCATCTCTGACAGCTACTTCCTGCCCACCCACGGTGTCAAAATAAAATTGTTGTTGAAGTTTGTCAACTTATCTCAGAAAAAAACACAAAGAGCAAAGATAAATAACAATATTGTTGGTGATTTAAAGCACAACTGTACTGTATATGCAAATAATGTCATTCATATATGTACAAGGACAAAACAGACCGATTTAATTACAAAAAACAAAACAAAAAAAACTGCAATGTCTGGCGAGAAGTCACTCCGACAGCGGTAGCACTGGTTGTGATTGGCTTGTCTCACGGAACACTCATGGGATCGATTGCTTTTCTTCTGAGAAACTGCTGTTTCATGTCATGATCTGAGACGAACCAGTCAACCCTGTGGAGCTCTTGTGTCTGGCGAGGACAAGGACTGAGCCACACCAAAGAGAATCAGGATGAGGCCTGTGTGGTCGAATGATATGACACAAGAAACCACCAGAACCACAGCGCGAGTTCAATTCCCTGTGTGCGTTTTTGTAGCCGTGTGTTTTGTTATGCAGTATTCTCCAGTGATAAATACAGTCATTGTGCTGGATGTGGCTTGAGGACATCAGCCAGTGATCGCTGTAGACCACAGCAATGGGATCAGGACTGTTATTGTGACAAACAGTGGCAAGATGACACAAGGGGGAGATACATGGCAACAGGTGTCAAAATCAACGGGGCCTGTTTCCCAGAGCGGTTTCACAATAAATTATAGAATCATAAAAACAGCAGGTCATTTGTGAGGTTATTGAGACTGGGAGGCTTAATGGGAGAAATGAATGGACATCAAGTTCCAGTTCATCCTTTTATGTCTTATTTCAAGAAGTATCCCAGAGAGAAAACAGAGGTCATGTCAAGGCATAATGTTCAACAAATTACAGTTAGCAATAAGACTTTGAAAAAGACTGATGAAATATATTTATTCATTAAAGTCCAAATGAATGCAAAAAAAAAAACAGAGGCTTGCAAGGACGCAGAGGCTTAAAAAAAACACAGATCTATAAATACACACACTAAAGGAATCAAATGAACTGAACATAGGAAAGGATCTGACAAAGACAAAGGGGAACCGAGACCTTAAATACAAACGAGGTAACAAGACACAGGTGAGAACACGAGGGCAGGGAGCTGATTACTGACGAGACACAGGTGACATCGATGCCAGGGAAACCAAACAGACAGGAAGTAAAACACACAACAATGATAGGAGACATACAAAATAAAACAGGAAACAACAGAACAGACTCATCACTTCTTCCAAACCCACAGTCCAAACTAAACTCAAATAAGGTCCCGGCCGAGGTTCTGGCCGGGACCTTATTTGAGTTTAGTTTGGACCTTATGGCTCGTGACACACTGACTGAGTCACAAGGGTTTTGACTCTTATTCTGATTATTAGCTTTTCTCTTTCAAACGCCTCTTCTGTCTTTTTGACATCTGTCAGAGTTAGTTTCTGGTGACGTTAAGTGTCACAAAGGTTTTCTGCCCGTCACCTCATGTTACAAAGTGCATTAACAGGCGCGGCGCGGCGTGAGAAATTTAAGAGAAGCCGTTCTCCCTATTACAAGTCCGTGTACCATCAGCCATGTAATCCTACACAAAATGATGTATGGCTCCCAGGGTTCCTATCTATCCGTTCTATGTTGTCGCGCTCTGATGTATGTCTGCACACACAATGACGCTCCCATCGTCATCCTCACCCGCTCCACTCTCATTCCAAACCTCTCCAGGCCTTCATCCTTTGCATGTGATATGTTATTCAAATGATAAACTCCAGACAAATGAATACTGACATATTTCCATCAACCGTGGTCTGACCTATAATGTTCTTATTCAGTGTCAAATCTAAAATTGTTTCCAAATGTCAAGTGCAATTGAGTTGAGTTCTTTTGACATACATGGCTGTGAGATGTTTTCAGAGTTCAGAGTGAGATTCTTCGTCGGGGCTAGATGTTATTTTTCATACAAGACATATCTATAAAGAACATTTGAGCATCTCTATTGTTTCTAGTGTGTTTGTTCTGCTTGTTTAATCAGAAACATCTGTCTCATTATCGGAAATGTGTGCTGAACACACAGAAAGTTCGCTCCAGGATCTCTGCACACCAGGGAGCTCGTCCATTATCTTTATTGGCATAATTTTGCAGATTTGCAGTAAAGTCTTGTGATAAAGCACAACAACAGGAATTGTGGGGATGATGTACTGAGTGTTGTACATTGCTGAACTGATCTCAACCAAAGGTCAAAGGAGGACATGCAACAAAGGAGGGAAGGCAGTTTTGACATCTTGAATCCGAAAGCTTAGATTCCGGGATATGAAGAGATGAAAAGATTTTGATTTATACTTTCACAACAGCGAAACAAAGCTGGGTCAAGACAGCCAAAAGGTTTAGCTAGGTTAGGTCCAGTTCAAGGATCAAACCTCTTACTTCCTGTTTGCATATTGAGACATTCTGTGGATGTTCTGGGAACAGGAAGCAGCTCAACACTTCTTGCCAACTCTACACTTACATTACATACAGTAGATTGAATCCCCGGAGAGTCTAATGATGGTGTCAAGCCCAGTCAGTGGAAAAATATGTCTCCCAATGACAAATGAGGTTACAACAGTTCTCGGCTGTTCTACAGGAATTTGATATTTCGTAGTAAATATACCCCTCGGTTCTAGAGAACCGTCGTGCAGATAAATTCTAATCCGACTTTATTATTGCTATTAGGCAATAATAATCCCAAATATCAGGTTTTCAGGAGCTACAGAAGATCGCCTTTATCTAGATGTGAAGCAACGAGGAGAAAGCCTGTTTGAGTTTAGCTAATTTGAAAGGGTTTTCCAAAATTGTCAAACAAATTTAATAAAGGGATATTTTGTGTATTTCATACATCTAAATATTCTTCCATGGGAATGGAGATCAGACTCGCTTTGGCAAATGTGGGTGCAAAAGGGACTCAAACAGCTGCGGGTGTTTGTTTCGTCCATCTCCACCTGCTCATCACTGTCTTGATGCATCTTTATGTCAAGTCAAAAACGTGACACTTGAGGTGCTCCTATAGCGGCACAATTTAACCATCATTATTCGATGGGTCGGGAGTGAGAAAGTGCTCGTCTGACAGTGTGCACTCCCATGAAAACTCTGCCAAACCTATGTATTGATAAAAGACTGTCTGTCTCTCAAGACCTTGGCCTCGGGGGAGTTCTTTTCATCCCTCCCTTCGTCTGCCGCTCCCTCTGTATGACACCCAGCTGATTTACACCAGGCCTACAGAGTGTAGCATGGGGGTGATAGGTTGCTTTGACGTGCTCTGAGCCTGTCAGGTTTTGAGTGGTTGAATTACTTTAAGGATCATGAAGTAGAGCCCAGGAAAGACACCCCTCACGGCCAAAGAGCTGGAACTATGCCCTCATATGTCCCGGGAGTCGTAAATTAGCTAGAAGCTTTGTTACCCACAGACTCCTCCGCTCCCGTCCTTCTGTCAAATTACCCTTTATCCCCAATGACTTGACCTCTGTCCTTATGTAGCATGATTACAGTCACGCCCCGGACCCCACGCCACTCTGACAGGAGCAAACAGGGCCGCAAGGTTCTGCATGTAGCGGCGGCTTGGTGGCTGACAGGTCTGATGGACTGAGGAGGAGAGAAACGGCATGGCTCTTAACATTTTTGGCATGCGGCAGGCATAGTGATTTATTCAGTTTACAATAATCCAGACCAGATACTTCTCAATGTAAGAGTGATCTGATGAGAAAAAACAGGGAAGAGATAAAGCAACAAAATAAATGAATGGACCAGATTATCTGATCTCTCCACTGGAACAAATTAAATGTGTTGACATCTTCTGAGACTCATTTTCAATCAAGGACCAAGAAGCTTTTCCAGCTGCACGAAGAAATCATGCGTGGGCGGGAATGCACATCTTGTAAAACAACCAAAATACGGGAAGGATATAGTGCTACACCAAATCCTTTTTGCAGAAGAAAAACTGGACCGGCGGTGACTTACTTGGATCAATAATGAGTATTCTGTGTCACTCTCTTGTAAAGTCATTTCTCAGCCTGTGTGTACTGGTTTCCAGACTTTCAACAGAAACTTGGCAGATCTACTCCACATCAGGCTTTGATTAAAACATGTTTTATGTGTCCCATTAATTCATGAAAAGAACACTGACTTGAGTAAGTCTACAGGCCAGGACTGAATGGAGCTTAGTTTGGGACCATCTTCTGATTCTTTATTTTACAGTGTGATGCAACTGCACAGGATTCTAGCACAGCTGATTTATCTCTGTGCACCAAAGACACATTCACACGAATAAGGAGTAATGCTAAGAAAGTGAAAGACCGACTCTGGAGTAGGGAAAGTGTCATGTCTTAGAGCCAAGAGTCTATTGGCTTCCAGAGACCCTAAACTCATATCAGATCCGGGCTGTAGGATCAGCCCAGGAACAATGTCAACAAGGAGAAATAAATGCTCTCTGAATATTACAGGTCTCATGAAGCACTGAGCCCAGGAGGAGAGAAAGGGAACTATCAATTATAGAAACTATAAAATGACCTTCTTACTTCCGCCAAGGAGGTATATTTCTTTGTAGTGGTTGTTTGTCAACAGGAAGATGCAATAAATGAAAGTTACATGCAAATTAGTGGTGGAATGCAGCATGGGCCATGGACGAAGAGTCAGTTTTGTAGCTAAAATGGACCTTGACTGTGCTCTGCACGTTATTGTGTGTTTGTGTATTCTCTTTCCTCTACCACATCCTCTGTACCGACAGTTCACACTTCAATACAAACAAGGGCTCACACCATGGAAAATGAGGAACCCTGTCCCTTTCCTCTCCTGAGCCCTGATGCTCTTCCTTCCTGACTCCTCTCTCAGCTCTCAGACATCATATATCAGTCATTGTTATTAGGTGAGGTGGACAACAAGGATGAATGAAAGAGGGCAGTCACTTTTTGAATGGTGACAGTACTTATGTGTACCTTATGGTATCACAGAGCCACCCTGTGATCATCAGTGAGTGTTGGATCGTTAATAGACTTGAGAGTTTTTAAAGTAATGACATTGTTGATATATTCGGGAGAATCCCAATCCCTTTCATTGCCCTATAATGGATCTACTTTTCCCTGAAATAGCCATTATTGTTTGTCCTCCGTCGGGATTGATGGTGTTTATAGTTGTTTTCTGTGGCCTTTGTCATCTTTAATCCCCGTTTTGACAACACTGAACTTTCTCATCCCCGACCTCGTGACACATCCACTGTTTGCCTGCAGTCGATGGTTAATAGGGAGTTCTTGAGGTCGTGTCATTTTCATTGTAACAGGCTTTTGTGTTTCCTGTGTCGGAGCATTTTTTATTGTCCAGAGATTTGCTGTGCAATCCTTAAGGGAGCTAAGGGTCTTGTTATCTTGCCACATGTTTATGATGACCTGGGGTCTGTTCTTGGGAACATAGAGGGGAACTCCTTACTGAAAACGTTAACACATCATTTAAGGGAAACAGAAAAACTGGGGCCAACATTCAACACACTGAAGAGATTCTCAGTAGAAACAATCCACATGTCTGTGAACCTTAATGGAAGTGACTTCTCTTAAATGTGTTACATAAAACACTTCACTAATGTCTATTCTTATTAGGGGAAGGTTAATGTATTTCTAAATGAGTACAACATATTCTTTTGTGTCAGATAACTGGATGGACTGGAGTCATATACTGGTTATATATATTTGTCCTTATGAGACATTTGGGATTTTAAAAAAAGCAACAATGAAAGTGGCATTGAGAAGAGGAAATGTGACAGGATTTGTCATTCATCAACGTCAGCAGGTTTCATCACAAATAAAAAGGCCCAACGTCATCTAAATGTTCCCTTGGCATTGCCAAACGCGGGAGGGTGCAGAAGCTGCTGCTTCCACATAAAGAGGAACGAGCTCGTGAGGCGAAGTGAGATCTGAGCCAAGAACCGTTACGGCTTTAGAGCTGAAACACAAATAAACGTTCAAATAAAACGTCCGGCTAATGATGGTGCAGATGGGTTATCACTGAATGTTCATGCATGGCAGTTGAAGAGGGAAGAGAAGTACTGACATGAGAGACAAGCTTGTGCCTCTGTGTCAGATAAGAAGTTCAGTTTTGCATTTGTATTTCTTTAATCCCATTTTCATGACAAATAATGTCATTGATTTTCAGCTATGAAGCTAAGGTTATTACAATAAAGAATATGTTGCCTAGTTAAAATAGGTAATGTAGGTTATTTTCTGTTAATGGTTTTATTGTTGTTATAATACCTCAGAGTTTCAGCAGGGTTATTCGTGCCTCTCTTTCTCAGACAGGACACATGATTGAAGGAGAGAGCTACATGCTGGTTGTTCGTCCCTCTATTTCCTCTGTTTAAGTGCACAAACTTCGCTGTCCTGCTCAGTGAAGTGTTCCTGCTACTGAGCGGAAAATCCGGAGAATTTGTGCTCAAGCGGCCCTCTTACTGAGGCCTCACCTGCTCATCAGGTCACACAGTGATGTGATTGACAATCGCAAGTAGAAAACAGCTGATTTAACATCGCTCACATCTGTTGTTTGGATGCAAAATGTTTTTGTTAAACTGACAAATTCTTGGCTCCCAGAGAAATGAAACACTGATGTTTCTTTTCTCTCAGAGCTTATCCAGAGTGAACTAATACACCCATCTCATTCAGTTTGTCAGTAAACAAGAAACAGTTGAAGTTTTCTATGAATGTAGCGCAGCATGTTCTGAGTGGCCCAGAGAGCATGCACACAGAGACTGGAATCTACCTCAGAACTTTATAATGCAATTTGTATATATTTATTACCCCCCTGCACTGCTGCACCAGTGTCTCAGTGATGTGCAGCAATGCTGTTACCACCAATTAAATTCATGTGAAAAAAGGTCTTCTACTTTTGAGTGATTTGATTGAACTAACCCTTTAACTTTAAGAAATTCCCTTCATTAAAAATCATCATCATTCGGATCCAATGTCTGTAGTCAGGAACACCTTTACATTACGTGTCGTTACATCGTGATTTGTCAAGTTGACAAATACCATCAGTGACATGTCACACACTGTTATATCAACGCTGACATTTATGTCTACGAGCTACAGATAAGGATGATATATGAAACTGGCAGGTTCTCCCTGTTAAAACGACACACACTCTTGCACTATAAGTCATTTTAATAGGCCATAAACATCAAAAGCATCACATCTGTGATGAGAAGAAAGTATCACACTCATGGAGAGGCAACAACCTCCTCTTGCTCTTCTCTCCTCCAGGTATTCTGATTTCCCGGGCCGATGCTGTTGACTCAGCTGGCATCACTCAAGGAGCTGCTGTTCGAGAGAGGACGCATCGTTTGTCCTGCTGCTCTCCACCAACAGCACCTAAACCCTTTAAAGCCCGTCTTTATTATCCTTAACACTTACTGAAGACCACACTCTGCCTTCCTGTCTTGCCCTCTCTTCCCCTCCACTGCTCCTGCTGCCTCCACTTCTCAGCTTTTCTTTCTCTATCTTTGAAATTCCTAACTCTATCTTTTTGTGTTAATTCATGTGCCCATGTTTTCAGACCCTCTGTGAGGTTAGAGGTCAGCGGGGTTTCAGGGTCTTGCACTGGCAAATCTCCCCGAAGGGTTTGGGGGGGTCCCAAGACAACGTCTAAACATCCTCTCTAATGCAAGCAGTTCTTTGCAGCCTAAAGGTCCAAGTATGTTTGTGCATCTGCAACATTCCTCCTCAGGTATATCGCTGCTAAGTCAATTAAGTGTCGATTTATTCTTTTGGTAAGGGGATGTGGTTAGGGTCTTTTTTGATAGCCCTTTTTTATCAGCCCATGACCCCTGATTTTGCAGTTTATCCAAATAATTCCTTTAAAACACAGATGTGGCAAGTCCCTCTGTGCTTGACTTCCAGACTGCAGCTACACACTGTAAACAGTCTGTAAATACTAAAATCAGATTTAGTTCTTGGCACATGTGCGACCCTGTCGAAAAGTTTCCATGCAGTGAATCAGTGCAGACACAATCATATTTGCATGAGCACATCTGATTTGGATTTTCGATCATTCTGTGTCACATTACCTTTCCTTTTACATAAAGGATGCATACAGGTGTTAAACACACATGTGACACAGATACGGGAAATGACTCTTCATTGACTCGTCTTGTTTCTGAACCCTCTCTGGTTTTCCATTCGTAGTATTGACCAGTATTGAGTGGGCCTTGGTTTCATGCAGCTTCGTGTCCATGTGCAGAGCAAAAGAGGTGAAACACATTGGCTGAAATGCAGTTTTGTAACCCATCTGGATCATCCGACAACATCAAGTTTTTTTCTCCTGGACATCAATAGCTCCACTCAATTATTGCGTCTAAAATTGAAACGAAAGCAAAAGTCTTGACCCAGATGTCCACTGGAATCACAGAATTGCCCCCAGAGGCTTCATAGCCAGCAGGTTCAGTGACTTGGTTAAGGGTGATGACTCTCACATCGAACTGTGATATTATACAATTTGGCAAAAACATTCCCTGTCTCTAAGCCCCAAATTAGGTTGTGTGTGTGTGTGTGTGTGTGTGTGTTGTGTGTGTTGTGTGTGTGTGTGTGGTAACCTCTGGCTCCATCCGTGCTATAAGCCAAAAGCAACAGAGGTGTGTTAACAGAGGAAGCACTGCAGTGAGCTGCTTAAAGGTCATGAGACGTGGGGAACATTTGGGAGGAATGGAAATGCAACAAAGGCACTCCGAACTTTAGTAGGAAAGGACAAAAATGGTGAACTTGGTGTAATATGTGGCGGAAAAATGACGGGAATGGTAAGATGTTTACAAAATATTTCTCACGCATCATGACCGAACGCTTTAACATGTGCTTTGTCACAAATGGAAGTCATGAAATCTGCAAGGCATCTGCTGTTGGAAGTTAACTGGGAGAATTTAAACTTTATTATACCCACAAATAATGAATCACAACAGCATCTTTACACACTTCAGTTATGTTTGCTTGCTCTTTGATGCGTAAAGAATCCCTAAGAAATCTAATGAATGTTGTTTGTCCCAACTGAGTGCTCACTCACTCTGGTTTAGGACACAAATGGTTCATCACTAATATATTTGTGTCTCGCCAGACATTTCCTTTGGCTAAATGAACCTACCGAGTCTCAGCTGGTTGAGATGAGATGCTCCTCTTTCCTCCAATCTCAGCTTGTGTTCAGGCTGATTAGACAAATGTATTTTTAGATTACATTCTTGCCTAGCACAGCTTTAAATCCTCTGCCTGCTGGGTAACAATAACAGCAAAACATGTAGCCAGGCTGCGGTTTTTGTCAAAGCAAACTCCTGCAGAGGCGAGAGCGTCAAAGCAGTGAGAACAGACTCGGGGTTGTGGGTGTGTCGTCTGCTGTCATTGACCCTGATAATGCAATTAGAATGATACGTAATCCCGGATGCATTGATCCATCGGCAAGACTAATTTTGTGAGAAATCTATGCAGGCGTGCACACACGCACACACACATGCGCACACACACACA
>CAAKHC010007503.1:9382-27646 GCA_901007825.1 Macroramphosus scolopax | reverse complement strand
CCGACTCACACGCAATTGAAAATGCAAGAATGGAAATTACGTAAAATACACATCCATCAGAGCTGACACAGCATCAAGCATTAACAGAGTCCCATGAGGGCTCTCTTCTTTCTTATCAACCTTAAAATGATACCCACGCTTCACAAAGCAGCTTGGATTCTATCGTCTGAAGTGTCAGGTAGTTGTTCTACTTTGATAACCAAACATATGCGCTGTTCTTTTCATCATTTTTTAAGGGTCAGGCGTATGTAAACACAGGGGTCAGATACAGGTCACTGTGAACAGGAGGTGTAACAAGGCTGCAGAAACAAATAAGATGCAGGCACAAAGATCTGAGCAGGGCATCAAGAACTGCAGTGTAGACGCAACCGAAATGATTAGTGAAGCAGCGATAAAATCAGGAGCTGTGACGGTGAATTAATAAGGAGAGAACTACAGTTTGGTTTTTCAGGTAGATTAAACTGACAGAGAAACTCTGGATGTTCAGTTTCTGTGCGTGAACAAACTTAGATATTTCATCACTGTCACCCGTTCACACGTCAACCTCACTTCCTTCTCACGTAAGTCGTGATGTTGTTAACATGATGAGTCAACATGTAAGTATTTGTGTTGATGCAACGATCCGTGAGACATGGATACATTTTATCTTGTAAAATCAATGAATCCTGGAATGTCTGACTAATCTGCCACTAGAAGGAGCCCTCTGGCGAGAGAGAGAGAGAGAGAGAGAGAGAGAGAGAGAGAGAGAGAGAGAGAGAGAGAGAGAGAGAGAGAGAGAGAGAGAGAGAGAGAGAGAGAGAGAGCTGACACAGGATGACCACACAAAACATACAAAAGAAAGCAATACTGTCATTGTATTTCAGGCCAAGTAATCTTCTACCAGCTGCTGCCTGTTGAATATACAGAGCAAGTTAATAACCTGGTTATTTAGCTCCTCTATGTCCCTCAGCATGTCCCTGGCTGTGTCTGTCTGCCTGTTACGGTACGGCAGCGGGTTACAAACAGCACCTGCCTCCTGCTACGTGAGAAAGGTGACAGCAGTGAGAGTGAAGCAGACAGTAACCTTCAGGGATGGAGACCCACAACATGTAGCGGGACCACCTACAAATCACTGATCTGTGGATTCATCATTAGTTGCACTCCCGTCACAGGACAGGACCCACTGAGCATTGTCAATAACTTTAAAGAGAAATATCACATCATTGTTTGGATTTCCAGCTGCAGCTGTAGTTTACTTTCATTGCTCTAAACATGTTTGACTGGTAGCACAACAAAGGTTTAAAAAGCCCCGTCGTTCATATGTAATAAGCCCCAAATGGACAAACCTATAAAGTTTTATTTATCTTGGGTGACGGTCCTATTATTCATCACCTGGTAGTTAACCTGTGCCTGCAAGATAACTCAAAACGTGATATGTCAGTGTTGTGTTCACAACTTGTTTTCACTGCCCCCAAGTGGTCAAAAAAACCTGTTGCAGATTTAAAGACGTCGTTATTCAGCCTAACTTATAGCGAGTGAAATGCTGCTACGAGCAGGAAACTACAAATCTGTGTTTTACTAACTTTTGTTCTCCTGAAACCTCTGAAATGTTTATCTGTGAAAACGTACTGTGACGTAGTGTAACATTAGCAAGCGTTAAAGTCTAAAACTAAATGAATTCAGTTACAAGGCAATATCTTTCTAAATCTTCCTTGGGCTTGCTAATTTAGTGGTCACACCAGACCATGTGAGGCTTCACAGACGGTCGGGGCCGTCTCATCCCCCAGACATGAAGGTCTCACTTTAATCTTGTTTTAGTGTTTTATTTTCCAACTACACCCAAGATGAGGAAGTAATCACTGTAATTTGTCAAACACCGGCAAT
Organism: Macroramphosus scolopax; assembly: GCA_901007825.1. NCBI lineage: Eukaryota > Metazoa > Chordata > Actinopteri > Syngnathiformes > Centriscidae > Macroramphosus > Macroramphosus scolopax. Next base: position 25,783 of record CAAKHC010007503.1, on the reverse strand, counting down.
CTTTGTTTGAAAGTCCAGCGGACCAGGCAGGACGAGAATGGATGTGATGCCATGGAAAATCAAACAGGGAGATGCCAAAAGCCTGAAAACAGCTACTGTCAGGAGTTCACAGCTGTCTGCCTCCACCGAGGATAAAAGCAGCATGTGCAGAACACGGCAGGCGACACACGCATGCACGGTCAGGGAACACACACACACACACACAACTAATCTTTAGAGAACATTTTTACAACTTCACCCGAAGCAGAAATGAGCTTCACCTTCTCGAGTCCTGTTGAAGTGAGTATGAACTCACGCACACACACATTCCCAGTGTTGGGCAGAAAAAAAAACATTTTCTCTACCTCACATTGCAAACACATTCTGCACTCAAACTCCAACACACTCAGCTCTTTGTCCTGTATTTTCTAACTGACTTTAATGTTGCTTCCTCCAATTTTCAGAAACTTTCCATCCAGTTGTCCCACTTGTGAATGCAGTCATTCATTCAACAGGCAACACAATCTAAATCTAATCCTAGCTTTAACATTAATCCTCAAAACAAATCTAAATGCTAATAGTTAATTTTAAAGGTGAAGACCCACAAAGGGGGATTTTATCTCATCTCTCAGTCCTATAAGAAACCATTTACATCATAAGGACACACTGTAGTCTCTTAGTGTAGAGAATATAATTACATCCTTACCTTCCTGATCCAGTGGACCCTCCGTCTTTGTCTCCCCCTTAGGACTCCCCCCAGATTTCTGTCCTCCTGGTCAATTCGTCCAGCCGGGACCTCCAGCCTTCTCCTCTCCTCAGCACAGCACTCTCCTTGTTCTGTCACCCTCCTTCCACCAGCTCACACTACATCTTTATTTCAGCTTGCTCGCTTAATTCAGAAGATCCCACATCCCAAAATACAGCAGGCAGCTTAAACCACTACCCTCCTCCACTTCAGTGAGCCAGCCTCCCCACAGCCTGCTCCTCCCCACCACCACCTCCTCCCTCTATCTCCCAGGACTGTCCCAAGGCATGAAGCCCCCCTCCCAGCAAAGATGTGATCAGAAGTGCTCAGGCAGTCTTACATCTGTAGATCACAGGCTGCAGGCGGCAGCTGTCCTGGTCTCTGGTGCCGTCCATCACGGCACTGGACCGTCACCTGCTTTCCACCATTAGCTACCTAAAGACAAAGTGATGCTGAAGGTTGAAGGCCAGGTGGGGAGCACGGCTTTGTTCTCAAGTACCTTCCAAGGTTTTGCCACCTCCTCTTCTTCCGTCCTGTGCTGCAGTATCAGCTCGTCATTCCTCTTTTTGCAGCAAAGCCTAAATCTTTCTCCCCTCTCTCATCCTCTGTCACACTGTACCGCCTGGCTGGCTGGCTGGCAGACCGACACTGCTGAGCTTCTCCTCCACACCTCCTCTCTCTGGCTCCTTTTACCCCCCTCTCCTCTCGACGCCGCTCTCCCTCCCCTCACTGGACATCCAGCTATAGCTCCCTATCGTCCTGCAATGCAGCCGGCAGTCTCAAACAAGCCGGGGGACTGTTTGATTACAGCCACTTCTGCACTCCACCTCTCCGCCGGTCTCAAAGCATCTTTTATTGGCTTATTTATCTTCCCTCCCTCCCTTTCCTTCTCCTGCGCTGAGGTTGAGCTGCTGACGTACTCCGGGTCCCACTGCCGGGCTGAGACAAGCTGCAGTACGCTCTGGAGGATCGATACACAGCTGCCACTCAAACATGTTTCATTCAACTCGAGTGATAATATAATACACAATACAAAAAAGTGTGTCTCATGCAATTACATGACTGAAGTGGTTCCGCTCTGTATTCACACTCTTCATCATCCTTGTGGACATTTATAGATAGTGAGGCATAATAATCAATGCAATAGACCTCTCAAGGCTACATCAGCCACTCAGGCTAATATGATGTGCCCAGACCGAACACTCGAAGACAACTGAGAGAAACACCCAAAAGAAGAAAAACAATTTAGTAAGAGTTAAGAGTTTTTTATAACTTTTAGTGGCCTGACTCTTCTGATTGATCAGTAACCTTAATCAAATATATGGCTCAATGAAAAGTTGAAAGTCTAATCAAATGACAATGTCAGCAAATATTTTGTCACAGGCACAACAAACCTTTTGACCTTGTGTGTACACGCTCGGAGGCTGAGGTGAAGTGTGGGCTGCTGGGGGGCTCAGATCCTCGGGGCTTCAAACGTTGCCTCTTGGGATTTAATCTATTTTGCTGCCTTATTTTCACTGACTGGAAAGATAACAGTTAAATATTTAAAGCACCTCAGGTAGGGCATTATATAACTATATGTGCACCTAAACTGAGAACCCTTCATAGTGTTTAGGTTTTGGCTGCTAATCAAGTCAAACACTTCCAGATGATGAGAGAAGTGATAACATCAATTTCAACTTTGAGGCAAAGGAAATCTTTGACCGAAAAAAGTTATGTCAAAGACGGCAGCAAACAGTTGTTGAATTATACATCTGGCAATACGTTATGTATTGGGTAAAGCAGTACCTTTAGAGAAATTAAATAGGCACTACTTTGTGTTGGGTAGTGTAATAATCTGTTTACCATGTTAATAGGTTAAGTAGTACGTCAGCGGAGTGATACCTATATAACTGAATAAGCACTTGAACAGTAAAGATACTTAAACTGTATCTCGAGGTTAAAGTAAATCCTTTATTGCTGTTTATATAAGTGAAGAAACATAACAACCCATTAGTACATACTGTATTTGGAGTTGTGTTGCGTGCCGCCACTCCTGACACACATATCTGGAGATGTTTCACTTAAAACAGCTGCGTTTTTTTCCTTTTGCTTTGATGGTGTTAAATCTCCTTGAAGGTAATTTGTGATGGCCAGGACAGAAAAAAAAAACTTAACCCCCGGAGTAAACACAGGTTCTGATTTAAGAGCCATAGATTGGTGTTGGTGCTTCGTAGAGACCTAAATCTGCCAACGTGATGGAGGAGCCGCCGTTTCCAAAGCGCCTGCCACAGTGATTCCCTGACTCCGCGTTCAGGAAACATCCATGAACTGTAAACAACCGTGTTTGCCAGCTGAGGGATGACGGCGAAGGTCATTCCTCATACGCTGTTGCTCAATGGATGAGAGGGGTGAGGAAGGACAAAGGAAGGAATGTCTCCTCAGCCTGGCTCTGTTCAAACCCTGGTCCCCATCCGGCCGTACTTATAGAGTACAAGACAAATATCCACTTCACGTTGATAGATGGAATAATTGTACTGCTTGCATCAAGTTACTTTACCTCTGAACAATTTTCAGTTCATTTAAGATAGTTCCTTATGTTCTTAAGAAGAGAAACAAAGCGAAGAATGCACTTTTATATTTTGTAAATGAGTCAAAACAGTTTCTGTTCCGTCAAACATCGAGGGGTGTCTTCCGTGAAATTGTTATCAGCAGTTATTGAATTATGGAAACAGTATCTTCCTTATTTCCTCCCATCCAAGATGTTTGTCTGATAGATGATCAATAATAAAGGTGTTAGAATTGGGATGAACATGCTAATTATAACAGTGGCAGTAATTTAAAAACAGTATTTTATCTACATATTAGACTTATTCTATTATACAATGTCAGGATGTGTTTAAAACTTTATTTTGAAAAAAAAAAAGAACAAAAAGTCAAAACTTTATTTTGGAATTTTTTTTATTATTATTATTGGTGAGGCAGGACGAGTGCTGTCTACAAGAAGAGTATATAAAATATATTCCACGGACATAAAATCTGAGTTCTAGGGAAGAACAACTATCTTCTTCTCCAGTTTTTGCTTGGGGAAGATGAACCGTCTCATAACGTCATCAAGCTCCTCCAGAGCCAGCTGGGCATGGAGCACCGCAACTTCATCCGGGTCCGAGCGAACCACCCACTTGAGAGCTCGGTACAGATCCAACAAGACAGCACTGAGAACCTGGAGATGTCAGGAAAGAGAGAGAGACAGTAAGTACTCTGCTTCAACGAGACTTCAGAACGTATGTCTGCACCGTGATGAATCCTGCTAGCATACAGACGTGTACACATAACAAGTGATGTGTACCAGTAGGTTGGTCACTGAGAGTGGTCACTGGAGGTCACCTCTGGTTCCAAGCTTTGGTTGCATAAGTCAGTGTTTTTCAACCTTTATTGAGCCACGGGACATTTTTTTTACATTGGAAAAATCTTGCGGCACACAACATCTTCCTCAATTTATCTACACTCAGTGTGAAACATGGACCTGATTAGATGAACACAAAGCCGATATCCTGGCAGGAATGGAAGAAAGACACACACAACGCTCTTCCTCAACAGGTCTCAGTCTCTCTCAGCTCCGCTCACACAGATATGTTGTGGAAAATGGGAGCAATGTCAGACCAGCTTTGTCGGTCAGAATGGGGAACTCCTTGGAAGCAGTCAACCAAAACCTGTCCAAAGGAAGATCAGCAAATCTTAGCTTTAACCCAGGATCAGTCAGTTCCTCCTGCTCCTGTAAAGGCATGTCCTTTCCAACAACTGATGCTGGGCTGTATGGGTCCCTCATTCAGTCAAGACATTCAGTGGAGGCTGAAGAGAAATGAAATGACAACTTCTCTTCTTCTACTTTATTACCTCGCAACGTGCAGCAGTGTGATCTTGCCGTTTCTTGCCGCCAGGTATGCCAGCTTTGCACACCACTCATCACTTGAAAACAGATTTAAGTAATCGGTATGTGTATGAGCACTTCAAGTTCCTCCCGCAGCTCATACACACGGGCAGCACCTTGCCGCGCGACAACCATCGGACCTGCGTATGGAGCAACAAGGCTGGATGCTCCGCTCTCATTTCCTCCCACTCATAAAAAAGTGACTTCTGTTCCCTGTGTGGAATAACTGCTGCCCTGAGATGATCCACACAAAGACTGCAGAAGAGACAATCTGCACGTTCATTTGTTCAAATTCTGTAACTGTTCTTATACAGACTTTATTGTCATTTCTTATTCTTCTTATTACTAGTTTTTAAAACATTATCACCTTGTTCGTAGGTGGATGGATGGAGTGAGTCAGCAGATCAACCTGATTCTTGTGTTTTCTTCGCCCCCTCCACCCCCACAGCCGGACTGCTGCTTTGCCCCTCAACCTCACCTTTGTGCAGAGTTCTGCCAGTGTTTGTTCTCGTGTCCGTCCGTGTATCATTAACCCCGTACAGCTGGTGTGGTGCTGCCCTGCTCCAGCTGTTCCTGTAATGACAGGACCTGGCCGGAGACCAGCAGCTGGACAGCCGACAGACCTTACAGCCACGAGAACAACCTGAGGCAGCCACTGGCTGCCAGCAGCTACCAGCTCGGCCACGAGGGAGAATGAATGTATTTACTGTTTTCAATGCTGTTTGTAGGTTCTCATCAGACTGAGAGAGCCGTCTGTAACTTCTGCTATAGGACGAGTGCAGTTTATAGGCAGAACTAATAACATTGAGAAGATTTGAGAGCTTCAAGTCTTTGAAATATCAAGAAATCCAATTAAAATACAAAAACCATGTTTTTAAACCAACTGAGTTGCAGTTGTGAGGATTTGCTTTGATATAATATGATACATTGATTTTGGTTCTTTGATTCATTCACAGTGAGATTCTACAACACGGTGGGAGGGCGACTTCCTGGTCCCGCTGGAAAGCTGAATAGACCAGAGACTAGATTACAGGGCTCGTCATGCTGACAGCCACCCAGTCTCAAAACAGTCAACCACATTATTAAACCTGCCTCCGGCCTGAGAAGAAGACAAGATGAAGTCACTTTGTCTCTGTGGTTTGAACAGAAAGCTGCTCGTGGTTACATCTGATACACTGACATTCTTATAACAATGTTCACATGGCAACAAGCGAGTCCTCACTCGACAACGTTTGGCCCCTTTGTGGACGTTGTCATGATGTCATTATGTAACGTTTACACTACGTACAGTACGTCCATGTGACTACTGGAATTGGTCCAAATCATTGCCCACATAGACGAACTATGAGCCAAACATTCAGGGGATTGGAAGGGAACTTAAAATTGTGAAATAAACTCTTTGATTTGAAGAAAAATACCAATATTTCTGGAAAATACCAATAATATTCTGGCAAACAAAAAGATCACTTCCTTTCCTTTTATCTGCTTTTCCTTATTCCTATTCAGGCTCATCCCTGATGGAGAGGAAGTGCTGAGAAGATTAGAAGCATCCAAGAGGACATCTTGAGGCATCGTTTATCTCGTTGTCCTGCTGGAATACTACCGGCTCAGAAACACTCGGCTACCTGTGTCACCTCCTGCTCTTGAAAAGACGGGGAGTTATTGTTTTGTAAAGCTGGTAGGGAGAGCAAACATTCTGACGATACTGATAGACTCAGTGTCGCCTGTAAGGTCAAAGGGAAGATTACCGACTTTCAGTTCCGGTGTTCAGTCGGACTCCACAAACGCTGTGAACGGCACAAACGTGCATGTGTCTTCGTCACATCAGGAATATTCCAAAAACTATTGTCACACTTACACAAATGTATCAGTGAAAGTAGTCGTACTTGAGGAGCTGAAACTGCACTGCAGACACATGTATATTCTTACACACAGATACGTCTGGATGAGGATGTACCGTACGTTTTAGGGTGTCAGGGTTTCATGAATACTGGGTCGGGTGTGCGTGTACCTGAGTGGTCTTGTCACTGAGGCCTCGAAGCAGCAGGGCGATAACATGGACGGCAGCTCTCCTCACCTCTGCCTCCTTCTCCGTCTTTATTAGAGCAGTCAGACAGGAGCTCAGCTGCACAACACACACAAACACGCACACACAGTCAACACACACTGTCAACACACTGTCCGACAGTGTTGACTGGAGTTCTCCTGATTATTTCTTCACCCACAATGTGATGTAACTGTGTCAGTGTGCTCCCTCTCACCTCGTGAGCCAGCGGTCCCAGAGCGTAGTCTAATCTCTGGCAAAGCTCCCCCAGGTTGGACAGACTGCTGGCTCGGACGCTCCGGTCCTCGTCTCTGGTTCCTCGCAGGAAGGCGGCCACCAGGGGACGACCGAGGTGGGGCGCCAGCTCTCCTGGAGGAGGAACATGGGGTTACATCTGGAGTTGTGTATTCACAGTGCTAAAACATACAACTTATCCTTTACCAGGTACTGATCAGCAGCAGGTATCCTCACTGGAAAATACGGTGAAGTAACACAAAATAAACACGACAAGAAATGTGTGAAATAAATAGAAATGCACTTAGAATCAGCACTTAAAAAGAATGATGGAGACAGACTATTACGATTGTCTTCAGTTTGCTTTCGGTATATTTCAGTTCCTTAAACATCATATTGATTTTGATCAAATAATGAGAGTACCGTCTGTGAGATCTGTGAACGATATTACATTCTAGTACTGGTGACTAGAGATGCAACACCTCCTCCTGGAGCTGTGTAAGACCTTCACTTTCACCCTCCCCACTCTCTCTTCATTGTGCGCCACTAACTCTTGCCTCTTCTGCAAATGCCAGCAACCAGACATGAAATCAGCTCGGTGGAGGGAAGCTCAGTTCGGAGGAGTAACGTGCCAAAACACTCAAAGACAAAAAGGCAAGAGACAAGGCGATGACTGCAGAGGAGGGGTGAGCAGAGCACCAGTCTGAGTTTTGACAAGAGAAAGATTTTCAACATTAGCGCGGAGCTTTAAATCTAACACAGTTGAACAAGCTGTGATTGTGGTTGACTTCTGCTGGCAGACACACAAAGAACAGAGCTGACTACGGCTGCGCCTGCCAAGCAGCAACTGAGAGACACCAACAGCCGACATGGAGAGGAGACAACCAGCTGACTGGCTAGTAGTAGTAAGACTGTGTGTGTGTGTCTGTAGGTTAGACTAAGCTATATTGGCCTGAAGCAGAAACACACACACACACACACAGCACTGATCTATGTAGCTTGCCCTCGATCGTCCTTCCACAGTGCCGAGCTATTTCCGACGGTCACAATATTCAAAGCTAAGACACAAACATCACTTAAACATTAAAACTGACCTGGGCAAACATACCAATACATCTGCTGATCTGGATTTAAGTTCTGGACCTCATTGCGTCCTACTAAAGCAATAAACCAGCTACCAGGAGTAAACCAGGGACGGACATTAATTTATTCAACATTTACTCAACCAGGCGAGTCCATTAAGAAGTTTCTTATTTACAAATGACACCCTGGCAAAAGGCTGTGTGGAGGGGGGGGTCAAGACAAACACAGAGGGCCTCTGCATGTCTGTGCAGCAAACTGAAGGTCTATCCAATCTCTCAGCAAAGATATAAGCCTCCCGATTGTCCCAGGGAAGTGGTACGATGGCAATCTGGCAGATAAAACCAGAGCGGGGGAAAAAAGCCGAACAGGGTTTTCTATCAGGGAAAGGTTCTGATACACAAGATCCCTTCTAGAAGATCTGCATGGAAAACAAGCTTGCACAGTGTTGAGGTTATTACATACTGATAGCTGTCTACCACAGACAAACATATGTTTGCCACTCACACAGAGTCAAAATACTTTGTGTGGTAATTTGGTAATGATCAGGACCACAATTGTACCGATTTATAGTGTTTATATAAAGAAAATAACTTGTACATTTACACAGCTCCGGGAAACAACGTTCTTCAAACAGGAAATACATACACCAAAAAAACCCCCGAAGAAGTGCCAGACTATCTACCTTTATACTTAGATTCACCTAGTGGCGTGGAAATGTATTGACCAGTCCTAAACATTATAACACTTTGTTCTTCTGGCCCGATTGAAGCTTATAAAACTTGTTTTTTTCTCTCTGGCGATCAGCTGTAGCTTCATTTTACTGACACTGCTGCCAACCTCTATCAATTTCCATTTTGTGACATGAGAAAGAGTTTTGGGCTTGCTGCTTTTATAGTAGTTATGAATCTGTAGTTGTATCCATCCACCCATCATCTACCACTGAAGCCGCAGCCCTTTCAGATTCAGGAGATCCCCCGGCCAACCGAGCCTGGACAGACGACGGCTTCCTTCACCACTGGTGTCCACCAACGGGTTCTTAGGTTGCCGCCAAGGCAGTTATATGTTGACTAACCAAGACCAGCCTGCACATGATCACTGTGCCTGACTGCTGTTTACCATGTATTGCAGCTATAGTACTTTTCCTTTTGGACCGAGCCTGGCAAACAGTTTCCCTCTGCTCCCAGGCTGCGTGCTAAGCTAGGCTAACCATGTCCTGACTCCAGCTCTGTGCTTCAACAGACATAAAGGGGTTCCCATCTTTTCACCTCACTGACGTTGAACATATCCCTTCAAGTGCAACGTGAAGCATCATGAATGCTACTGTATAAATGAGTGTGGTCACTATGAGCTGAGATCGCGTGTTAACTGGAGCTCAGCCAAGCAGCGGATGATGCTCACCCATAGCTCTGCACGCCCTCATTAGCACTTCTCCCATTTTAAGGCGGGACTCCAGGGAGCGGTCCTTGTTGGATGTAGGGAGCGAAGGACCATGTTGGAAGTCCTTGAGGAGCCTTTCCAGGATCCTCTCAGGGTAGGACTCAGCTAGCGCAGCAAGACCTAAACACATTATACACTCAGTTCATCTGTCTTCAAAAGTTAATGACAACTCCGTCAGACTGTTATTAATATCAGTGGAAATAATACGCCGCTACTATCACAGCAACTGAATCAGATTACCTTGAATGGCTGACAGGTAGATGAATGAGTCTTCATCTTCCAGGTTCTCGAGGAAGAGCTGGAGGAGAAAAAACATCTGCCTGAGTACACATAAGCCTGGGTTTCATCATCCTGAATGAAAGACATCAGAAATATCACCAATCTTACTGCCAGCAGAACCAGAAAGGATCAATACTGGCATAGCTCGGAATACATCAAAGAGATATCAAAGGGAATAATCCATACCTCAGGTCTATAAGGGACCCTTGGGTTATTCGATATGGGACAACCCACCCCCGAAATATGACACAAAAGGGTGGAAAATCAATAAACGGGGTTTCCATTGTGATACTAGACGCACTTACAGAGAATATGAAATGAGGTGTTATTCTTCTTTTTGGCCTAAACAAGTCCCTCGATACCCCTATTGTCCCGTCGGACTCCCAGGGGAAGAGACTCAACCGCCTCATTTATTATACATGAAGACAGACGATACCACCACCGACCAACAGTATATAGTATACAGTATACTGTATGATCCTGCTGCTTGAACCATGTGGCATGGTTGAATACAGACACGGCTGTGGAAGCATCTCGGTGGAGCTCTAAGAATGACTGGTAGCACGGCAGCTTGGCTGGAGAGGAAAATGGGCAACACTTTCCAGACAGCCAGACAATAGAGTCCTGCAAAGCAGTTTCCAATGAAATGAACCCTCATCCTTCATGTTATAGAAAACATTTAACCAGGTTAAACCGTTTTTGCCAGATGACCTTCGGCATCCATAGTTGACATCCAAAATAAACAACATTCAGTCCTCGTCTCTGATGTCAAAACGTCTTGACGAGAGCTCTATTTTATGCAAATGAAAAAAAGCTCTTAAGGTTAAAATTAGATGTTTTCTTTATATGAGCTGGTTTGAGGGGCGTGTTCTTTGTGTTTGATTGACATTTCCTAACAAACTGTACTCCAGGTATAAACTCAGCAAAAACTACATATAACAGGATGTGTGTCCTTTAAAGATTGTTTTCATCGGATTGTGCCAGAGGTGATGTGAGGCAGCAGTCCAAAGTTCTGGTTGTGTTTTTTTCATTACCTCAAAATGCATGATGAGAGATAGTGAGTCCTAAAAACAACACCAAGAACAAATATAAACTCACAATGAGGACCTTCTCCTGCGCCTGGCATGCATCTGCATCTCTCTTTTGCATCATCTTGGTCAAGGCCCTCAGGGCGAACGCTCTGGTCGGCACGTCTGGATCACAAGCCTCTAGCAGCCAATCAGAAAAGGTCTTAGTGGAAGGGTCATCATCTACAGAGACTTTCCCTCCATCTTTTGAACTCAACGCTGCTGCAGACCCCGAAGAGCACACTGGGACTCTGATGAGGAAGTTTCCAGGTGTGCTGCTCTCCATTGGAGGTGAATGAGGTTTAGTCTGTGAGTTGTTTGCTTCGGTTTGCTCCTTATGCCTTTTCTTTAAAGGCACACTGTTGTTCCTCGGTGTTTCCTCAGAGCCTTTGGAACACTGCGCAGGAGAGGCAGTGAGGTCTTCAGGCAGGTAGGCGCCGTGGGTGGCAATGACAGCTCTGAGGTTTGAGGAAAGCTCCTGGATGAACACCTCAGGATGCTTTTGAGACAGTGTCTCTAGTGGTGGGAGCAGCCTCGACATAGAAGAGTAGTCCTCTGCAGCGAGCTGAAAAAATGAATCGGAAGGAAAAGATGGTTAGGAGAGGGCGACGCTTTCCACGGTGTTTTCACACCAGCTGGGGCGTCATTCAATGTCCTGACCGATGTGTACTCAGCACTCAGTAGTCATTACTACAGTTCAACATGAGTACTCAGTTATCATTACTACATGATTACATGAGTACTCAGTACCTTTGGGTCTGGCTTGCTTCTCTGCTCGATGAGACACAAGCACACACACATCACGCTGTCAGTCTCTGACCTGCTGTTTCCAGGCAGTTTCATGTTCAGGGAAATAAGGAACCAAAATGTTGCTTATGGCACCTTCACAAAAAAACAAAAAGGGCCCTTGGGATATCGAAAAATAACTTAAGAGTTCTCAACTGATTTAGCGCTGCACTCTCATAACATTGTTGAACTCACTACAGGCAGTTAAAAACAAACGAACAGTGACAAAAGATGAAGATAGAACAAGGATTATAAAAGAAATAAAACATCAGAATTGAGGCAGAAATATCCATTTTTTTATTCATTAAATTATTTGTCTTCCTCGTCAATACGTGGAACCTACCCACAATGCAACTTGATCACCAACTGTCTCGTCAGATGTGGGGGACGTGCTGTGCTAATATTTGAGCCTCAAGAAAAGACTTCAGTTAAACTCCTTTGTTTGTTTTATTTTAAATCATGTGGTACAAACCGACGCAGACTCGACTGACATCACGTTGTCTCTGTGCTCCTGAAAACACCCTTGGACGTAAGAAATCAGTGGAGTTCTCCTTTAACACAAGGCTGAAATAAAGTCTTTTACTGCCCTCTCTGGTTGGAAGTTTAAAGCCTGTGAAACTTGATGAACTCAATAATATATCCAACAGCATGTCACCGTGTTCTGCAGCTAACAATGAAACGTCCCGGGAGCTGCTGAGGTCTCCACCTAGCAGCAGTGATTTATAACTGAACCCCAGGGTGTCTCGGTACAAGGTGACTTCACTGTTGGCGGAGGGTTTCTATGAGTTATTGCAAACCTCAGAGGGACAATTACACTGCATCGCAGAATGATGCAGAAAAGGGTCATGTATGATAATAATATGGATACAGACGTATTATATCAAGGTAATATTAGCTACAACAAACAGCCTCCCCTCACAAAAAATGGCAGACTATATGCCTAAAAAAGTAGATGATAATTTCATGAGTTAGTACCTGAGGCCCGGAGAGCAGAGTGGCCACAAGGCCCATACCCATACTGAGAGTCTGGCTCTCTACCGGGTTTCCAAGACTGGAACCAGTGGCCTGATCCAGACCCACACAGGCCCTCTGAAGCAGGGACACTATGAAGTCCACCACCTGGAGAAAAGGGACAAAGCGAAACATGGACACAAATCATACACAGGAAGCAGCACAGTGCAGCCAAGCCTGTAGAAAAACAGCCACTTATAATTATTCTGCTTGAGCTAAATGTAATTCTACACAAGCATGACGACATTTTCAGGACGCAGCCAGGAACCCATTCAAACCTTATATAGACATCCAAAGGTAAGACGGACAAAAATAGGAGCTTAACCAGTAACGATTTATCAAAGACGTTTCTTAATCTGTGAGGGAATGTTTGTTGACCCTACAGCAGCGTCAGCCAGCCAGCATGAATATTCACTAAGAAAATATCTCTACAGCCCCCTTCCCTCTCCCCATCCTCATCAACCGCATATATTCTATTTTTGTGCGACGGCATGACTAAGTATGGCCTGCTTCCATTAAAGCAGCTCCCAGAGGAACACAGATTGATTTTATAAAAATGCAGGAAAAGGAGCAACGCGATCCCTGGAGGACGAGCTAAAAGCCCAAAGTGGCTGAGACGTGACACTTTCCAAGGACTTGCAGGTCTTCTGTCAGCATGTAAGAATTACAGTTTTCCCCCGCAGCTCATTAATCATCACATTTAAAGCAAAGCACCCAACAAGAATTAGGATCCAGAGACTAACACAGCCAGGCCACATGGACATGCAGGGTCATAGGTGCAACCTGTGAGGGCTCATGCAGCCGGGACTACAGATCAAATCTACATTTTCTAGCATCACATCATTAATATTTTGCAAAACATTAAGATAAGAACAGTTGTTACAGTAAGTCCTTGACTGCTCCTTGGACTTTTATTGTAAGTGTAACATTTCTTTGAGCTGGCAGACTTTGATATCCATCCCCACACTAGTGAAAGTCACTCAGACAGACACACTCACAAGTGCAAATGCTCTGCACATTAAACTGAATTCCAACCAGCTGATTACTTTAAAGATGCCCTCTGCACACACGGTTAAGACAGAGGGAGCTATTTGATGTTATACCGTCAGTTCTGTACATAGATTGATGTTTTGTAATAGGTTTTGAAATGGGATGCAGTGATCCGATACTGGTATCTGATGTCTGTCCGATGCTGATGCAAACAGCTGGATCGTATATTGTTGACAATGGGGCGGATGTATCTTTTACCAATTCACTTATTTATGCTTCTTGGGAATTATAATTAGCATTTATTTGTTGCACTAGTTTGTGACCTAATTGTGATTTTGTGATTCTAACCAGGCAAAGTCCTGACGTCCTACACAACTGTGCTCTGCTCAGACACTCCCATCTGAATGGAGATCGACTATGGATAGCTAAAATTGTTAAAAAATAGTATATAACTAAGAACGTTGAAGAAGCTGTAGCGTTTCTGCTCCCTCTTTTCACTCACCTGTATATTTTTTCTCAGCATCACAGAGTGCTGCACAGACTCCACCATCACAGCCAGCACCTGGAGCAAAGCCAGCCTCCGACCTTGCCTTTCAGCATCACCCAGCAGGTGCTGCTCCACCTCCAGGAGAGTCATGGCCGATATGTCAACCTCCTGCCTGTCTTCGACCTCTGCTTCTGCTGCCTCCGCGCAGCAGGTAAGCTCCTGCAGGAGGAGCAAAGAAATGCAGAAAAATTGACAGAGCATCTTTTGTTTTTTTACATGTTTGAAATGAATGAAACGCAAACTGCTTAGGAGACAAAACCATTAATTCATTTAAGCTTTTATCTTTTACTAAAATGAATATAAATGTAAAATAATCTGCATCTCTGTTTAAATAATGCTGCTTACCTGCAGCAGGTCCAGCAGGAAGTCCCCAGGTAGGTCGCTGTCTTTGAGTTCAGCCAGCAGCTGCATCAGACACTCCAGCCTCCACTGCTCCCCTGACAGCTTCTCATAAAGAGCGTCGTCCTCATTACTGGGATTCAACAACACAGGATGGAGGGCATTCATTAAGTAACGAAAAAGAATAATAAATGTATCGTTATATATAGTCATCATTGCTGTAAAACAGCAGAGGAGAGATAAGATACATGAGCTATGACTCTTTAGTTGTTGCAGAGTGGCCCAAGACATCTCTCCGTCCTACTCTGCATCCTACCTCATGCTGTTGTCATGAACTCTATTCGATCTATTATTAACCAAACTTTCACAAAGACTACTGTTACAATGTGTCCACACCAGCTGTCTCTGCAGGTGAGTGTGGCTCCTCCATCGCTGCCCGGGGTGAAGTGGAAGTCTGCGGCCACCTGGTTCTTCTGCCCCTGCAGGCCTGAGAGCTGCCTCAGTGCTGACAGGGCTACAGATGTCTCAATGTGGTTCAGATACCACAGCAAGATCTCCTGACAGGGGGAGCTGTGGAGCAAAGAGCACACATACAGTTTGGTTGTTGTTTAATTATTGGACCAGTGGGTGAACATCAGAATCTCAGTTAATGACAGACAAAAGATTACCGTAGGTGGGAGACGTTCTGCTTAGTGAAACAGAAGAGGGTGAAGATGACAGGAAGTACTTCTTCTACAGCTTTGAGGAGAGGAGCTGAAGGACTGTTGCCCACCACCCAGATCTGAAAGTAACCAGAGACACAAGAGCAAAGACGCTTAAAGAAATGCAATTTTTGAGTCCCTAAAATTAGCAGAGGAATGCAGTGTGTGAAGGGAGTACCGTAAGTAAATACTACATAAACTACTGCACAAAAAACAAATACTCTCATATCTAGTCATGTACATTATTCCAACCTTTTGCAGGAAATTTGCTATGATCACCATTAAACAAGTCGATGAAAATCACTAAGGAGTAGTGTGGATGCCTTCAGGTTTACTCACCTTGTAAACGTCCTCCACACAGCGTGTCAGCTCCCATTCCTTCACAGAAACTTGGGAACCAACGTCGTCTACAAAACAAAACACATGCACATTAATGTTCCGCCATGATTGCATCTGACTTTTCATCCATCATCTGGTTTTAAACACAGTGAGCATTTATTAGATGCACAATTGCACATTGCAAAGTTTAACTGGGCTTGAAATACATGCTTGAATACAATGTTTGACAACTGTAATGCTTCAGGACAACGCCAAGTGCTAATAGAGTCGAATACATATTGTTATGATTCATATACGAAAACTAACTCTCTGTAACCACAAATTACTCTACGTTGAACTGAGCTTCTACCACCAGTGTTACTGACTGGACAGAGTGGTGCAGTGGTGGAGAGGTGCGAGCAGAGGAGCGAGCAAGTACTGCTGGGCAAAGCTTGTCTTCTCCTGCACCATGCAGAGCACCGCCCTGGTGGCCACAAGTTGAAACTGCCGGGCCGTCAGCTTGTCTTTAAAGTGAAGGAGGTCTAGGATCTGCACAAACACAAAGTACACTTTAAATACACAAAAACACCTAGTGGAGATCAGAAGCAAATGTATGACAATAAGACACAAAACCAAGTAAAAAAGTAATACGATTTGAAACAAAACTGTTAAATGATACTTCAGGTTGGTCAATTGTTCTTTATTAAGTTACCAATCAACACAAACTACAAGTGAATGAGACCAAGACCTCGATATTTAATGGACATTTTTCTGTTGCATGGATATAGCTCGTGGTCCATAGTGTGTGTGTGTGTGTGTGTGTGTGTGTGTGTGTGTGTGTGTGTGTGTGTGTCTGTGGCCTAATGAGGACAAGGTTAGGGGTTAACGAATACTTCCACGCTGCGAGAGAGCGAGACAGCCTAGCAACGCA
>CAAKHC010007501.1:16907-64716 GCA_901007825.1 Macroramphosus scolopax | reverse complement strand
CAGTTATCAATAGCTGCTGCAAGCAGATGTTCAGAGTTTCACAATGGAGACATGGACACTGAACCAGAATACACATCATCTTTAGTAGAAAGGTACAATCAGACTTTGGCACACAGCAGAACAATATTTCTGCAAAAGGATAAAATGCAGCTCACATACATTTGACCGTACACATTATACATGCTCAGGAATCACCATGTGCATGTATAATCCAGCAGCCGATCATATTGCATCAAGTGATTCTCCCCCGCTGTTTTTTTCCATCAACTATAATGAGAAAGTTTACATTTCCTGTCATGGCTGCCACTGATCATGCTTGCATCCCTGTAGCTTGCTGTTTGGCTGGCTAACCTTTTTCCATTTTTGCCTGATGAGGCTGGTGCTGGCTGGGCCTTTCAGTGAGGCCGTCTCCTCACTTTCACTGCACGGTGCTGAGACACTCTGGCTCATTGCCCTGCCAGCCTTCTCCTCTTCCTCCTCCTCGTGCTGCCTTGCTTTGTCTCCGACCGCCCCGCCAGCCAGCTCCCCACTTGCCCCCGACCCACACCCCACCGTCCCCGGGGAGCCACAACAGTACTCCATCCATCGAAGATGTAAACTAAGCTAGCACAACTCCAACACACCCTCCTCTATTATTCATCTCCCCCCTTTAATGAGTTTTCCATCCACCCTCATGCATCTACCACAATTAAAAGAAACAATTATTGTGCTTGATGACTTTAATTTAATCACTTTTTTCCCCTTTTTTAACAAATGCCTCAGTCCTTTAACTGCTTCTCTGTGTGTGAAGCAGTGAGATGTGTGAGGGGGGAACTAAAAAACGGACAAGAGAATTCATTCATTTTTCAGCACATGCAGAACTCTCAGGTGCAATTTTAAAAAAGATTTGTCTCTCACACTGTAACGTATCTGTTAGATTATATGCAGAGCAGTTTACTCTCTTCACACAAACTAAACTGTGTTTGTCAAGTGAGCTCGTAAAACTGCAACTCTCCGAGAAGCCTGACCGAATCTGGAATAAATTAATTAGATAATGAATCCTCTTTTTTTTTTCTTCTGATCCTCTTTTCCTTTTACACTAAAGAGCTGTCTAAGCTTTCACTGTGGCGCCAGGGCAGAAGATTGCTTGTCAATCACACAGATAATATGTTTGTTTACATGCCATGATCATGAAAAGGCGGCCCGCTAAATATTTCATGGCTTCTTCGAGTTACCCAGGAACATTCATCCTGTGACCCAACACCTGAGTTGGACCTCGGCACATCCTGTCATTGTTAAACAACTCTACACGGCGCTGGCTCACATTTGCACATGCGTCTGTGTAGCAAATATCATAATGCACTTCCAGGCTCTCTCTGCTCTCCGTATTGAAGCCGTGGAAACATGATTCTCAGAAACAACTGCTCATTCCACGACAATAATATATGCAAGGTGATTATAAAAGGGAATTTTAAGAACCCTGATAAGTTAAAGCTGTGACGGGTTTAAACTAAATTCTCTCTCTCTAAATTCTCTTTTGACAGAAAGTCCAGAACAGTTTTGTTCTTCATATGCTTGCAGACCCCAAGTGCCGCTGACCTCACCGTGACTCTTTAACACACTTGCATACAGTAGCATCCCAGTAAACAGACCATAACCGAGCATACGGCAGCGTTCGTCTGTGCTCTCCATGCTGAAGGCATTCAGCGATACTCACTACACTACTCGAGCGAGCCCACGCACTCCTCAGTCCTCCTCTTCTAATCTCAGAGTGGATACTCAGTGAGCGGAGACAATGTGAGACGTATAGCCGAACAATTGCAAGGAGGAAGACAAAGAGCCAGTGGGACAGGAGTGAGCGAGAGAACCGGAGATGAGACAAATGTCTGCGGCAACACAAAAGGGCAATTAAGCGCTTAGTCATCACATCCACTCATTGCCTATATTGTGTCATTCCAAATATAATGTTCACATCCCATGGTTGTCTGATCCATTTTGTGGTTTTGTCCTTTCTGCCTCATTATTGCCCTTTACAAAACACGGTCCCCTGATTACTGCAAGACCCAATCGTGAACTTTGGATGGGGACATCGTCACACTCGAAGAAAAACCCCTGGATCAGGTTAGAAACGTTTCATCGTAAAGTTGATCACCCAGAAGAACTTTGTGTTGATTTGAGGTCGTTATCCTCTGCGGGGACAATTGGACAGAAACCAGCTACATGCCCCCCCGCAGCATGACGGAGCCACTGGCTCCCCTCACTGTAGGGATCAAGCATTCAGGCCTGTAATGCTCTAATATAGTGAAGGGTGACTCATCGGACGACATCACTTTTTTTTACATCTCTGCAGAGATAAGCACTGCAACCCCACTATAACATCCCTCCATGTGTAATTGTCAACAGACTCTTCTTGCTAAAATCGAAAATAATTCAAATGTATGCAGTTTAATTCAGTTTAATAGCTTTCAGTAAGCCATTAAAACTAAAGTCAGTAGTCCTCATTAGTCCTCATTACCGATGCCTCGCCATTATAGCAGCAGTGTTGTTTGCCTTATCTTGCATGTTTATTTTGCATCGTGTAAATGTAAGCAGGCTTGATATTTATTTAATGACGGTTCAGGTGTTGACAGGACAGCCAATAACGTGATCCGCATCACGGTCAGGTAAGACGAGGAGATGGAATTCCCCGTTTACAAGCGTCTAATTACCTTGTCGTAGCTGCTTAAGGACAACATCAGATGCCTAACTCCTGCGTTATTCTTTACCTTTTCCCTTTTTTCCCTGCGCCCACTGTTTCTTCCACCATGTTTCCCTCAGGGTCTCTCTCTGAAACCCCTAAATAATGCACACAGAGTGAAGGGCTTAAAGGGGATGTATGATGGATCACTCTCTACTTTCTAGAGCTGTTGTTTTCTCTTCTACTCAAGGTTATTTATCATTTCCACAATGACAATGCTCCCAGGTGGATCTCTAAATATCTATATTTATACCGGACGTCCTTTAAAAAGAACCCCCCGTTTGTTTTTGATCCGTTTCTTTAATTAGAAGAACGGGTCATGCATACCTACTCTGAGACTAAATTCTCCAGCATAGCTTCTATTGAGAGTTGCACA
Source organism: Macroramphosus scolopax (assembly GCA_901007825.1). NCBI lineage: Eukaryota > Metazoa > Chordata > Actinopteri > Syngnathiformes > Centriscidae > Macroramphosus > Macroramphosus scolopax. The sequence continues at coordinate 61,624 of CAAKHC010007501.1, read as the reverse complement.
AATTATAATCATATTGCTTGAAGAAACATTAAACAGAAATGTCAGAATAATATTGTAACACCACATGAAATATGTTAATTTCTGCTATTTCTTTCCCCTCAACAACATATTCAAAATCCACTGAACTTAAAGCAAATATTTGCTTAATAATGACAATATGTGTTGCTGAAATAATGTCTGCTGACTACTCATGTAATAATGTAGTAATGGGACCACTACTGCATGTACAAAGACCAAGTTGTTAAGATAAATGAAATATCAGCCCTGTAAGAATGACTCTGTTCAACATGAACACAGTATATGAATACATAGTGTGAGTCACTGCTCAGCATTAATGTTAAAGCCGTCTGGTGCTGCTCCCCCATCAGTAGTGAGGGCAGTCATTTATCACTGAGGTCATGTCGTCTCCAGAGAGCGGGAGAGAGAGAGAGATCAGACCTCTCCAAGCATTAACTTAATGTATTTACTGTGCTTCAGACTATTAGTTAAGTCTGTCCTGGTGATGAATGTGAGACGGTCCCCACATCCAAACAGAGGACTCAGATGAGTCTTTGTGGAGAGGTGGAAAGAAATGTTTGCAGCTCAGTTTATGCAGGCAGTTATGACTCATTGGCTGATTGTTCTTATTCCTACTCAACAGGCATCAGCAAACTTGTGGCCCACTATCAGCACACAGTCCAGTCATGGTTCTGAGCAGTGAACTTCTGTACTGGGTAACTTGTGACCCCTGGTGGCTGAAGAGTGTAAAACAAGTGTTTCCGACTGTCATTCTTGCATCCAATCTTGCTTGCCTTCGCTTAACTACTTATACTTACAACATTTCCCTTCAGGTTTGTTCTTTTCCTCAGTTACGCTGAAGATGTTAGTTTGATGTATTGTTTTCAGATTTGGGAGAAAAGGCCAGTCACGTGCCTTTTCTTTTTTTAAAGGTCAGATGGTTTCATCAGCAACAGAAATACACCAGTCAGGCAGATGGCAGAGTTGATGTACTGATTTACTGGTCTACTTTTGTAGACAATCTACTTTAAGTTCTGGTAGATTAATCTTCCTACTGTGCCTTTTCATCTGACCCTTCATCATTCACTCGACTTCAGCTGCTGTGGCAACCCTGACCAGTCTGTGACTGCAAGAATGAAACTGTGGCCACTGTAGTTGTGTTTTCACCTTTGGCTGTTTGTGTATGTGTGTTTGTTATAATGTAGAAAGTTATTGATGGATTTACTTACCCAACTTAGAGCTGTCTTCATTTTGGAAGTGATCTCGATCAAACTCCAAACACAGGAAGTTCTAAAAAGGTTCCTCACCATTGAGCGACAGGGCTATTTTTCATACTAGCTTGTAAGTATAATGCTGTATGTCTTGGCGGAGGTACTTCCTCTCCGAGTGCTCTTGTTGTTTCATGATTTCATGCTCACATTGTTGGGAGACTGACCACAAGTCAAGCTCATTTCTGTAGACACCACAACCCAAACGCCCGAGGCTGGTGCCTGCTGTGTGTCAGCCACTCGACTAACGTCACCATGTAAAACAGGCACACTTTCTTTCACTCTGTGCTCATTGGGCTCCATCATGTGGCTGCATGCAGGTCAATGTGATACTGGAAAAAAAGCTGTACTTGTAAGGTGACTTGCAGTCCACACTTCATTAGGTACGCTCGTATTGTCTAATGTGATTCAATACAACAACCCTACTATAAAAACTGCCTTTACAAAGATTGACAGTTCAACTGACACTTTCATAGAGGTATTAATCTGACTATGTTTGGCTTACGTTTGCAGTGATGTTGAACTTGGCTGCATTCTACAGTATGACGAGGTGTTTCTACTACTGTGAACATCCCATTTAAACACATGAGAGGGGAAGAATATCAGAAAAAAGCAATACATAAAACGAGCTGCTCTTTCTCTTTAAAATCTGTTCAAGGACGTAAGTGCAGCTTCCTCAAACTGTCAAAACTCAGGATTGTTGTCTCATGTTTCTTGTTCTCCCTCCCCTGCTGCAGCTTCCACAAAGCAGAGTGAGCTTCATAGTCTTATTTTTGATCCTAAAATACTAAACACATACCATCACCTTTATAAGAACTTGTTTAACTGCAATATAACAAAGCTGTTTCTTTTACTTTTGCCGCCCTTTTTAAAGAAAACAAGTGTAAACATGGAAATGTTTTGTGTCTTACTTTAATTACAACATTATAGTCTCTTATCAAGGTGTGGCTATTTTCCATTTTGGGTTGTCTTCTTTAATCCTGTTTGGCTTTGATCCTGGAATTAACTCTGTAAAACCTGCTTCATGTTCCTGTTATTGCTGTACTTCTTTTGGCTACCTCACCCGGTACCTTCTCCCGTTGGCTCTGAATTTATGTGTGAATACTGACTTGCTGTTGCCAACATTTCTGGAGTTCTTCTGTTTTTTTTTTACTTGTTGATCAGGCAGGCATCCCATGTGGGAAAGCTAAAGAATGGGGAAATAATAAGGTGGCCATTGTTTGTTGTTGGAGACCATTTCATAAAAGTGTTGCCCACTTGGAAAACAAGTGCCTGTTGTGGAATGTATTGAAGAAATACCAACTGTTTCCCGTAACACATTGTTGAAATGAATGAGTGTGAATTGACACAGTTTATACACCAACTCTCTCTGGGATTTGTTTTATATAACAATAATGTAAAACAAGCATTTTGTCACAGAAGAATAAATAATACAACTTAATGTTATTACAGGACATCCCCTGCTGGCTTGAGCCAGAACAGAAGCTGATGATGTTCAGCTACAAGAACTCACATTCATGCAGAGTGAAAAATAAATATGAATCTGGCTCTTTCCTGAATGACGAGTGATCATTGAGTGATTGCCACATGTCTGCCCATGGGATCAGCTTGTGACCGCACTCTAGTTGACTGTCCTTGGTAACTTGAACTCTTGGAGAGGATCTAAGATATCCATCCTCAGGTCTCGTCATGTGACTGTAAGTAAACTGGCTTGGCCTGCTTCCTCAGACGCTGCTGTGCTCGCAGCTTCCTGCCTTTCTGAGTTGCCAGTCCCAGTGGTGGTAGGTAGGTCTGGAGGAGGTTTCAGAAACAAATAATTGAGTTTACATTTTTAAATATCGTAGCAACTTTCATACACGGGGAAAAGACGGATGTATGACTAAGACTTACAGCTCTTGGGTATGGGTTCCTGTAATGTAGACCTGTAAGACAAAATGTGTGTCAGCATCTTATAGAATGAAGAAACACCAGATATTACACCAGAGGCCATGTTCCAAAAACTACAAAGCACCCATTTATTCCCTCATAGAAAGACAAGATGTTTAATTCTGTCAGTCTATCTGCTGCACACCATAATATCAATGTGAGGATGCAGAACACGAGTGGAAAATAGCCACATCAAATATGCAATTTAAAATGCCATAAAAGCCAATATTCAAGCATGCAAACAATATTTCTGACCTTGTGTTTTATTTCAAACATCTGATAATATTAATCCTGATGGTTCTGCCCTTTCTGCAGAATCTTTTTTTGGTCAGAAACAAGGAAGCTGATTAGTATTCATCGTTCTGCTTACTCATGCTGACCTTCAATTTAACATGCTCAGTCACTGCATGATCTGTTTGAAGGAACTCAACAAATAATGTATCACACTGTCACACAAGACTGGAAAAAAGTCTGCGAGAAGTTAAACCTGTTACGACCAAAACAACAAGATCAGATCAGAGCATCGTTCACTTAATCAAAATATAACAGGGATGAGTTTGAGGGTGCAAGTATGTTATTTGGCAGGTGTGTGTCAGTGAAGTAAGCCCACTACATAACTAGGGATGCTAATCAAATGACTGTAGGTTAAAAGAAACGTTGAAAAGAAAAGTTGAATAAAGAAACCTGTAATATCTCCACTGTTACCTATTTCTATCCTTGCTTCACATTCTTCTACACACCTCTTTATTGATTCTTGATCTGTCTCCTGAAAAGAAGCAAATAAAAGAACAATAGGTCATACAAGTGGCCAGAACACCGCTGCTTTTCTTTTTCTGTCAACACATGAGTATCGTACACACCTGCTGGTTCTGTCTGAACAGACTGCGTGCTTCCTCAAGTATGTACTTTCTCTCTGTCGCTGTGTCACTTTGGACTCCACTCTGTGCTTGCCAGGTTCGGGCGATACGAAAAACACGCATGTACAGGGACAACACCGTACTGCGAGTGTAGGCCGTCATTGGGGCTTAAAGTCTGAGAAAACAGCAGGAAGCTGAAGAGTAAAGAAAATAAAGCATTAGGAATACAAACAGTGCTAATACTAAAGATAACAACCATGATTCCTCATGTGGCCAACACCCTGCCCTCAGCTGAACTTGCTCAGGCACTTTGTCAGTTAGTCTGTATCACACTTTGAGTTTATGGTCTAAGACCAAGATGACATGACGTCACATTATGGCCAGTGAAAAGATTACATCATGCTACGGCATCCTGAGTGTATGCAAGATGAATATTGATCTGTATGCACAGTCCATTATGCAAATATTCAGACCACTTCACTTTTTTCACATTTTGTTAAGATGAAGCACTAATATGCAATCATTACATTTTAAATTAGAAATATCCAAGCTCATTTGGAGTTGGAAAATGCACGGAAGGGACTTGGTAACACTTTGAGAAACAAGATTCTTTGGTCTGATGAGACCTGCTGATTGGACTCGTTGGCCTCAATCTAAGCGACATGTCAGGGGGAAACAAGGCACCACTCATCACCAACCCAATACCGTCCCAATGCTGAGGCAATGTGGTGGTAGTATCAGTCTGTGGGGATGCTTTTCAGTGGCAGGGACAGGGAGTCTGGTTCAGTTTAGGAAAGCTGAACAGAGGAAAGTACAGAGATATCTTTAATGAAAACCTACTCCAGGGCACTCAGGACATCAGACTTTGCTGAAGGGTCACCTTCCAACAGGACAATGGCACTCAGCACATAGCCAATACAACACTAGATTGGCTAAGGGACTACAGAATGTCCTTGAGTGGTCCAGTCACACACCTGACTTCAAACCAACTGGACATCTCCAGAGAGACCTGGAAATGTCTGTGACAGCGGTGTTCTTTAATGTCAATGATACTTAGTAGGAGGAGTCCTTTCATGTCTGGTCCTCCAGAGCCTATAAGACTATTTCCAGGCAGTCGGAAAACTCTCAATGGAACATTCAAGTGATTGCAGGTCTGCATCATTGAACAATTCTTCAATTCTATGTTACAATTTCAGAAACAGTGGAAATGATCAGTGGTGGACGTTAACTGAGTAGCAATACTTTGTTACTTCACTGTATATATATATATATGAATATGCATCATGAGAGAGAAACAAATATTAAGTTTTGATGACAGATCAAAAGATTGCTAACAAGTCTCCTTGACATGCTGGGACATCAGGGGTCCTGGGCAGTTGCTGTCCTTTCCAGTAACTGTTTGATAACACTAGATGTCAGTAAAACATACACAGGATTGTGTTCAAGCGTACAGGGTAACCTTAAGTAACTGTTATGTGACATACTTAAGGGGTTCTGTTGGATATACTGAGATACTATGGGATAAGGGGAGTATTGGAAATTAATACAATATGTACGTTTTAGTTAGCAGTTGCATGAATTTTGATTAAAATCAGGATACAAGGGGGGGTAGTCACTTTAGCATTAGCTGTCGCCTGTCAACATTAACCTGACCTTACGTTAGCCTTCTCCTCAAAGCCCAAACCGACAATTTCCTGTTAAAGAGATTAAATAGATAAATCTTGCCATTCATATTGAACATCCTGTTATACTGTTACACATTACAGAACTTCACATACCGAGTGTGACGGACGGAACGGTTGGGTCGCCTGTTTGCTCGCTGCTCGCAGAAGAACACTTGTCGCTTGGTGATGACGTTTTTTCTGACCCTTTCGCAAAGATATTGCCGGATAATACCCTTTATGCTCAACATGAATTAATTCCTCTACTTCTCGTTCTGTATAATGTTGGTGACCTCCTCCTTTCACGTAGTAATATAAAACAGTACGTTATATAATATATGAGTTATAAAAGGGTTATGACACATTTTCAACGGTTCAGTATTATTTTTTTCAATGATCTCTGTCATGATAAAACACGTCATTGATATTTTTTATTTCTGACATGGCCATCTGGATGTAATATAATATTTTCAGGCACATTGGCTTGTTAGGGATAAGTCATATAGCCGTAAGACCCGAGGTGAAGATCAGCTGTTGGTTACTTGTGCGCGGGGAGGAAGTGATGCAGGAAAATGCCCATACGGAGCTGCACTCAATGACTAAAAGGGGGAAGCACAAAGAAATTGGCTACAGTGTTCCGCGGTGGTCTTTTAACTCACTTCAACGAGCGAGCAGAAGTCTAAATGGATTCAGAAGCACAGACTGTATGCATATAGTGGTCTACTTATTTTTTCTGAAAGCAGAGCAGAATCGATATTGATGTTCAAGTTTTTTGTCAGCTGCCAGCTAACACAGTAAGCTAGCAAACTGAGTTAACGCGACGAGTTTGTCTCAGTTCATTTCTGGTCGTACAACGTTACGATACCTTGACCAACTTAATAATTACCTTATTGGTACTTGCGTCATTGAAGTGATGTGCACCCAATCCCAATCAATAGAAATGTCCAAAAAGGTAAGTATCTTTACGAGGGTAACAATATTTATCCATGTCTTAGTCGAAAGACCTAGCTTAGCCTATAGCTAAGTTTTAGTTAACCGAGCTGATGCTAGCTAGCTATGGCGACATCGTCAGGGCCAGACAGTTTTGATATAACTTAATTGGGCTGGTTGCGATGATGTCTTGTGAAATAACAGCTTCCCAACAAATACTATCCGGATAAATAAGGTGTTGAAACTGTCAACTGTATATTGTTAAACAAGTATCGGTATCACGAGATTGTGGAGTGCTGTTTTGTTTGCTCACTTGATCCTGTTTGTACGTTAACGTCGGTCATCTCAAGTTGTGAAGTTGTGTATCAACAACAGTAAATGTTGTTTCACATGGCATGCCGTTTTATAACAACTTTGTTATCGCTCTAAGTTTGTGCGCATCGAACACATTATTTAAAGCGATTGCTTCTTTATTTAGTGTTAAGCTAACTAAGCTAGTGTGTTGAGGATGATAATCACGGAATCTGTTAAATAACGTTAGGCCCGTGTGTTGATTAGATGACGTTAGGGGAGGTTGTCCTCAGTAAACTCAGGGAGATTTGCCTCTACATGCCCAGGTTAGTAAGCAATGTGTCCTCTGATATTGAATGGTTTCCTTGATCATTGTGAGACCAAGAATCGTGGCTGGGTACAATCAGTGTAAACAGCATGTAGGTAGAAGTTGGTTTTAAAAGTAACTTACATGGAAGTTGTGTATTTAACTACAGGGTACATGAATTGTACGTTAGGATAAAGTGGCTGTGAGGGGCCCCTCACCGAGTTGAACTATATACAAGCCATGCTCAAGTACATAGTCTCCAATATATTTTCATTGTAAGTTATACAAACAGTCCTCTATATTGTTATAATGGTCAATCAAATAGTTGTTGAATAAGTCAGTTTTTGGCAACATATTACACATTCGTAACACGACAAAAGACAACAGACTTGCATGTTTGAGAATGATTAGCTATCGCTGCTTATGATGACAAGATACTGTGTCTTTTCAGCATTGCGGATGTCAAGGTCACAATGATGGAGCAGAATAGAAGGGCACATTGATCTGTGGCAAATGCCTTCTGAGGGAATTGCTGTAAGTAACATGCTACTTAATTAGGTTTCGAACATATTCGTGTGACGATGTGTTACTAAGAATTACTAATTGCATCAACATGTAAACATTAAATCAGGTTATTTTGAAACAACAGCAGACAACACTGTCCAGGTGGGATTAGATGACAGCGTGGCTTGTGGAGATGAAGCTTTTTGTTGTTGATTTTTTTTGAGTTGGCAAGGTAACTAGTTCAGATATACGATTGCTTGCCTGTAAAGAAGCATAAGTGACGATCCCTGTCCTTTCTGAAAAGTGCAAAGATTTTCAATTAGAAGTGCTAAGAACGAGTGCAAATAAAAGGCATAGCGCTCAAATATACACAAAGATGCTTTTCAGCATGCTACATGCATGTCTTGTTTGGGAAAGATTAGAAATAGACGCTGGCATTCAGAAAATATTCTATGTGGATACGGGCCCCAGAAAAAGGCGGTGTCGTGAAGCATTGTGCATGCAGAGCAAATGTATAGTTGGTTGATAAAAAACATCTTGAACTTTATTTCAAGGCACTGTACTTAATGTATATATATGCACTGTTGTTTTCTGGTCTTCCTTTTTTAGGGTTTTTAAGCCTGGCAGCGCAACACCTGGATCGTGGCACATTTGGCACAGGTGACTTAATTGCTTGACCTTTATTGTTCAACCATTTTTAATTTATAATTTCTAACTAATAGCCACATGTGTTGATCCTGACCATTCAATTAAGACTGACTAGTTTTAGAGCTACACTGTGCGACCATTAACATTTTAAAACTGTTCTTTACCGTAGGCCTGAGGGTATGTTGAGGCGTCTCGGCTGGCCAGAGTGTCTAGGTGGTTCGGGCGGGGACTGAAGGGGAGGAGACATACAAGGGACCAGTGAGGAAGACATGGGCCAGTGTGTCACCAAGTGTAAGAATCCAACGTCCTCACTCGGCAGCAAGAGTGGAGACAAGGAGAGCGGTTCAAAGTCCCACCACAAGAAAGGAGGCGGTACAGGTGGCGGTGGAAGCCACAAAGAAGAGCCCAGTGCCCCATGTAGCAAAACCAACAGTGAGCTGTCGAATGGCACCAAGGCCTTGGAGGTAACAGTGGAGACACCTGTCATCCCTGCAGTAATGGCAGAAACGCGCAAGGAGGAGTGTCTGGATGGAGACGGGCTGTCAATGCAGCACATTGATGAGCTGTTCTGCTGCTACAAGGATGAACAGGAAGATGCCATCTTGGAAGAAGGGATGGAGAGCTTTTGTAATGACCTGTGCGTGGACCCGGCAGAGTTCCGTGTGCTTGTTCTTGCCTGGAAGTTTCAAGCAGCCACCATGTGCAAGTTTACAAGGTAAGATGGAGGTTTGGGTAATAGGGTGTCTTATCACAAGTATTTGTTTTTCTTCTGTAACTAACCTAACTGGTGTATAGTAATCGTCTCTATGTCAGAAAAGCCGATTACTGTTCTTGCATACTGTAATCCGCTGTATGTGAGAATAGTGATGCCCGTTACGCTCCTGTGACGCCCACTTGAGATTTCGGGGGATCATTGATGGCTCTTTACTGTCTCTCTTCCTGTTTGTCTGTTTTAATGGGTAGGGATACAAATACAGTAGCTTCATGTGACTGCCTGGTTAAAGTTTTCAATAGTTCACCTCAGAATGCCTGATGTAGATGACTAACACACACAGGATCATCTGCTAACACACTGTTTCCAAGTTTCTTGAATCATTCATGAGCAGACTGTAGCTTGGAAATTCATTTTGGTATTAATCTGCCTTTTCCCACGGAACTGGACATGGACATTTATGTGTTTCTGTTTCTGTGTCAGGGAAACAGAAATCTTCATTATAAAAATAGCTGAACTGTTAGTCAGTCCTTCAACCCTTTATCACACAATCTATGAATGAGTACAAATACAATCATACAAATCTATTGAACAAATTTGGACCACCTGGGGTGGCTAATGTGTTTTGCCAGTAGGCAGATGGCAGTCAACAAGTCAAAAATCGAATCGAGATGTTTTTCCGATAAATTGGTGTGTCGTTACTCCGGAACATTTCACAGAACTGGAGGTCTTTGCAGTTTGAAAAAGGTTGGCTTTACACCTTAAAAGTGTTATTGGCCGAAGACTGCGATTCAACTTGATTATTTCGCATTGCTGAGGTTGATAGGAAATCCATTAAAAAATACATTAAATAGGTGAGCGTTGTCCTCCGAAAACCTCAGTTTTCTTTACTGGTCTGGTGGGCGTGGAAGGCGCTGCATCCGATCAGCAGCCAGACGGGAGCGATGTCTCTCCGAAGGTGAATGTGGTTCACAATAATGATACCAGTAAGATCAATGCCACGACTTTACGCCTGACGGGTAAAATCTACGCCGTCTTGGGGAGAAGAAGGCTTAAAGCCTTAATGGGGCAATTGGCATAACTATTAGGTAGAACTTAGAACACCAAGTTACAAAGGACTTAGCTTAAGACCAGGTTGGTGCTGCTTGCCCCTGCTGGGATGGACAATTGGTTGGTTGATTTAGTATTTGGTGTTTTTAATTCCTAATTGCAGGTTTTTTATTTTGTTGGAGACTATAATCCCCTTCTAGAATTTTGCACATTTATAATGTTTTGCTTGCACATGACTATTACCTATTTGTAAATGCGAAGGTTGTCTTGATCCATAATTAAAGTATGTAACAGTATCCTAAGTTGTATGATAAAATAGTTTGTGAGCATGTCCCAATCTTGATATGAAGTAAATAGTATGCAAAATATATACGGTTTTAGAGACAATGTGCAAGCACTGGACACTATGCCAACACAAATATCCCATAATGCAATGCAGTGCTAAACATTAAAGTGGCGGTCAGTGTCCAAGGATTTTAAGTGAATGTAAGTTACTGCTTGGTGTAAGACTTTTTAAAATGAGTTTAAGGTTTAGTCGCATCATTATCTGTAGATGGTTATCATTGTTCATTGCCTTCAACTGGGAAGGAGACTCTGCACTGCTCGGTGCATCCCAAACATATTACTGTTTATCCTGTTGAACGAGGATATACATAAATAAACACACAAGTACACACAGACACATGCACACACAAGCACAGTTACATACTGTCAGGAAGAGGCACACAGGAAATAGATACTGCTCTCCCCTCCCACTCGGCAGGTAGCGCCTTAGTTGAATAGAGCTGCCTGCTGCCTGGGTCACTTGTCACTGTTCCCCCGCTCTGATTTTGAACTCAGCACTTTTCTATCCAGAGGCTTTGGACAATACCACACTCTGGTTAGAACCATGTGTCATTGTCAACAGATGCTTACGGAAGCTCTTTATATTACATTTGACCTTGAAAGCCAATATTGTGTGATGGGTGAAGTAACAAAGTATGTCTGCTGTAGTCAGTGCCACAATGCTGAAATGAAAGTTTGTCAGAGTTTCACTGAAAAAAAAACTGTTTTCTGGACAATTTTTAAAAATCTGATGTCACTGATGTTTGAACTTTACATGGTTTTTGTAGATACATGACCTCTTCATTGCATTGGATGACCTAAAGAACATTTATTGTATGCTTGTATTTTGCTCTGTTGCTCCAAAGCCTGGTTAAGATGCATATTCTTTGCTACTGGTTTATTATCTTGAGTGAAATGGTATATCTCATTCAAATGTACTGTTTCTGTTTGTTTCCTCAGGAAAGAATTTGTTGAGGGCTGCAAGGCCATCCAGGCAGACAGCCTCGAAGGCATTTGCTCCCGCTTTCCCTGCATGCTGGTGGATGCCAGAGGCGAGGAGAACTTTAAGGACCTCTATCGCTTCACCTTCCAGTTCGGCTTAGACGCTGATGAGGGGCAGCGGTCGTTGCAACGCGACATCGCAATTGCCCTGTGGCGCCTGGTTTTCACCCAGGACACACCTGCAATCCTGGACCACTGGCTGGACTTCTTGGGGGAGAACCCCTCGGGTATCCGGGGCATCTCAAGGGACACGTGGAACATGTTCCTCAACTTCACCCAGGCTATTGGTCCTGACCTAAGCAACTACAGCGAGGACGAGGCCTGGCCCAGCCTCTTTGACACATTTGTGGAGTGGGAGTTGGAGCGCAGGAAAAAAGAGGAGGAACAGGCACTGATGGAAAAGGAGGAAGACGGAGGGTGTACTGAGACAGAGTGTTCTTCCACCACAGATAGACTTGAAACAGAAGGAAGCCGTGGATCACAGACGTGGGGGGGCCACTGACCCAGAATCAAGAATAATTTCCAAAGGAGGAAAGGATATGACTTATAATAGGACTGTACATGGGTGAACCATTGGATGAATATTAGTATTACCATTACAGCTGATCATTTCTCTCTCTGTTGGGGTGGGATTCCTTCTTTGCAATTTTATATTTTTGTTTTTTGAAAGGGCTCTAAGAACTTTTATGTTTCAAGCACTTCTATTTAAGTTATTGTTTTACTCTTTCTCCCCCCGTGTGTGTTTTTAGTGATAGGGCAAGTGGTCCATTTTAACTTACACCAACTTACCATAATCCAGCAAAGTTAGCTCCATAAGGGCTTGGTTTGAAAAGTGACTACAGAAAGCCATAACCCTTTTCCCATTAATAATTTATTGACAGTTAATTTTGACCTGGTAACACTGCTGATATGTTTTGTACAAAGTTATGGTTAATAATAAAGAAAAAGGGAAATTGGGACAATCTGTCTACAAATAATTTCCTACCACCAAAACGGGAGATTTATTCTGGGGGTCCGGCTCAATGAAATCATCTTAGTTGGACTATCCTTGTTGTATGCTTTTATCTTGCAGTGCTGTGAGGATGTATTGGTTGCACTTGTATTGCCTTCACCACTGTTGGCCTGCAGTTACATGGCTAACAGCAATGTACTACAATTCTGTCTCAAGGGCATTTTATCTTTGGAGATAATACCATTGACAATTGCAGTTGTATCCTTAATTAAAGAAATTTGCAATATCATGCAAAATCAAGTTGATTTCCATGGTAACAGGCCAAACCTTTTATCTGTGTTGAGTGTTTTTGAGTGCTACTAGTGCAGTGAGCAGCTTGTTTAAGCAATCTGCTGTGCTCCTTTTTGATCTCAAGCATCTACCAATTTAATATGCACCAACCATCAAGAAGTGGTCAAACACAATGATGCTAGCTTTTCTCACATACCTCCTTGATCTCATTTTTTTTCTAAGTCTTTGACATTTCTGGACACAAGATGCCTAAATCTGTTACATTCAGGAAAATTACATCGGGCACTACTCAAAGCTTAATATTGTGTACCCCCTCCAGTTAAGGGATTGTCACAGCCTAAACGAGAGATTGATGTCAGTCGCATTCATTTAATTTGAACCTTTTCCAAACTATAAATCGATTTCAAGTATAGCCTGGGATGAGTGAGAGAGTGTTAATCAAGAGTCTTTGATATGGGTCCAGTATGGTAAGAGGGTGAACATAAGCTGATCTGTTTGGTTTACATCCCAAACGGATTCATTTCAGACCACCCCTTATCCCTTTTTTATATAAAATGTATTGATTTTTAATTAAATAAAAACAGTGTTGAACTTTTGCCTGTTGACCATGTAAATAAGATGCTCTTCCTCGTTGACGAGCAGCCTCCAGTGCCCTGAAGGGTATTGCGGATGTGGGGGCTGCAAGCAGGGAGCTGATTGGCCGGGGGGCGTGTCTTTGACACACGCAAGCCTCTCCATTCGTGGAGATGTGTCTTGGATACCAACCAACAACACAGGGCACATGATAAAATAGAAATAACAAATTTCTAAGATAATGATAAACAAAATACTTTTTTCAGGGATAGTAAGTATAGTTTTACAATATGCACAAGAACTGGAGGCAATGTTATAAAATAATGTGAGTGCAAATCATATTTTTGGGGATTTATCGTGAAGTAGCGACGGGCTAACTGTTAACTCGTTAGCATTTCAGTTTGTTATTAGCGTCAGTGCTAGCTGTTAAAGCCGTCAGGCTGCTTGCGATATTTGCTAACTCCAGGAGCTCATTTGGTAAGTAATTTGTAATGCATATTAGCAGAAAGCGTTAATCAATTCAGCCGTGTAGCGTTTTTATTCCAGTAATGGCTAGCTTGATAGCTACCAATGCCAATCATTGTATATCCATCCCACTGTAATCGTTTCATGTTAACGGTATTTTAAGTTATTTATAACTAGTGTGATAAGATTGTTAACACTCCCTAGGAAGTAGCGGGGGTGTATTTGTTCTGTTGTACCGTCCAGTGGGTGGGGCGACATCTTTTTAACTAGAGGTTTGAAGGTAAATTGGGTTTCATGTCACACGTAACCTTGGAATATTCATGTGTCCCTCTGCAGTGGAAAAGACAAATAGCAGATTTTAGAGGTATTTCTGAAGAATGTTCGGCCCTCTCCAAATGTGTGATAGGATTGTGTAAACAGCATCATCTGCGAGCACAATGGATAGCGAGGTAAGAAAAAAATCCGTTTTATATAACAGTTATGAACACATCTGCTCACAGATGATCTGTCATTTTACTCTGACGTGACGATAACAACGTCTCTTTCATTCACACAGCAGGAGTTGAATGCCTGCTATATTTTTAGCAGTGTTTCGGCTGTCACCTCGTTTCTCTGTTCTCTCACCTTTTCAACTATTCTCTGTTCCTCCTTCAAATGTCTTTGCTTTTCTTCTGCTTCTGTCTTTGACAGATGCTGTAGCCTAGTTGACCTGTAGAGCTTAAGTAAGGGCCTTGCGATCTTTGTTATTATGTTGCATGATGGCTTATGAAAATGAAATGGCATTAGCTGTAGGTGACACTTATGCAGACAACTGATGCTCCTCCTAAGTAACCTCTCAGCTGATGATTCGATGAGGATCATTTATTCCTGTTGAGTCCAGCACAGCCTTGTCAAGTGCCAGTGGGGTGGATTGGATTCTATCTGACCCCGAAGTGGGGATTTTGGCTGGTGTGAAAGTCCATTTGTTTATCACACTTTGATTCCTGTTATATTTTAGGTGATCTTTCACATCATAGATGTATCGTCAATACAGGTTTTCTTTGAAAGGGCTACGCGTGATGTATTATGTACCGACATGTTATTGCAACGTGTAAACACAGTGTTTGCACTTTGTTCCAAACACTTTGTGCTAACAACTTATTATTCCCAAAGAGGGTCCACTTTTGGAGAAAAGCCTAAGCTTGACGAGGCTCTACAAGGCATAAATGAGTTTCAATTAATACACAGGGCTGTAGTCCATTGGCTAGGACATATTTTAACCCATTCCTTCTGCTGTAGCGCCTCATCTGACAATTGAATATTCTGTAGGCCTTTAGACTAAATTAATTATTGTCATTAATTGAAATTCTCACAACTCGTGTGTTGTCCTTAGA
Source organism: Macroramphosus scolopax (assembly GCA_901007825.1). Classification (NCBI taxonomy): domain Eukaryota; kingdom Metazoa; phylum Chordata; class Actinopteri; order Syngnathiformes; family Centriscidae; genus Macroramphosus; species Macroramphosus scolopax. Next base: position 46,493 of record CAAKHC010007501.1, on the reverse strand, counting down.
AAATATTGGAATCTGTTGTTGTGTTTGCACAAAACATTCCCCACTTTTCACACAACATTCAGACATTTTCATTAGCAGCAGCAACTGCCCTCGCACTGACCGAAGGTTTTCAGTCCTGCTTACATTGCTTGTACTGTGAGACGGTTGAACTGGCACATTTGACTGTTAGAGAAATAGTGTTTTGTCTTTCCAACATGTATCTAAAATGAGCATGTTGATCCACTTCATATACTGCGTAAACAAGTCTTTTTTGAACCGGAGGAGCAAGTTGTTTGCATAAAATTTGTGATGTACCACATGTGGGCATATTTTGTAGTACGTGAATGTGAATACCTGGCTGACCAACAGTTTGGTGTATTGTGAAGTCAAACAGCTAATGCAGCTTTTTCTGACTCTGCATTGTGCGTGTTTGTGTCCTTATGTGTGTTCCTGAAGGAGAGTAAGGCGTGCAAAGGGAAGAAGCTTGCCTCTGCCGCAAATGACAATCTGGATGAATATTTAATTGCACTCCAGCGCAAAAACAGGTAAAGTGGGGAGTGACAGATTGGATTTCACAGTGAAAACTCCTCTTAGACCTTCAATGCTGCCTAATAGGAGCACTGTTTAGTTTCTTGCTTTAAGAAATAAGAAATTAGAGGGTGATGTGCTGCTTAGAACAGTGGATGTTAGAAAAGCATGACACTGTGTGATATTCTTTTGTGGGTTCCCTTGCCTCATTCCTGTGATGCCATAATGTTTTTCTTCATGATATTTGTCGAGGTAGTTATCAGCTGTCTTTGCTCCTCAGGATTCTAAAGCGCCTCAAAGCAAAAGACCCCAGAGAGATTGAGTGGGAAAAGCTAGAGCAAGGTTTTTCCATTTATCTTAACGGAGCCAATGCTGAAGCCTTCAGGAACAAGTCCAAGAGCTCCAACCACAAGTCTGTCACTTCCTCACCTGCCTCGAGGTCTGCACGTACTGCCGGTATGCTGTTGCTTGACCAACATAAACTAAAACACATGATGTATGAGCTTGTAGAAATATTTTTTACACATTAAATCCCAAGATACATCCTCATAATCCTGATCTTGTTGCCTCTTTTGTCCCCATAGTTTGCAACACAAACTGACAGCCACCACTCCTCAGTTAGCGTGGCATGATCCCGTCCCCGGTCCCAGAGCTTAAACGATAGTGACAGTTCTAGCTGGCAGACGTTTTTTTGTTCCTGCTCAATGTGCTGTGGACCATCTGCGTTTGTAATTGTGTGTTCCTTCTCCACTGAGGCAATACTATGCTGCACACTGCTCATGTTCCTTTTTGTGCTGTGACTCATCAGCAGATGTCTGTCGAAGCGCCCACCAGCTAACTGAAGATAGTAATCTGGAGCAGAGCCACAGGCAGAGGAGCCACACTGCCCCAGAAAAGGTCCGGAGGAAAGAATGGGTGCTGGTACAGGCTTTTAATTTGAATACTTTCATCTGTGATTCCGATGTATCAGAAACACAAATGTTCCCTTAAAAGCGCACTTGTAAATGTTCCCGTTTGTTTATATGCAGGGTTCTGTCAGAATCCGGACAGAAGAAGGACCAAGCTTGCAGATATGCCCAGAAAAGCGCTACCCTGATGATTTTGAGCCCTATCAAAGTGTAGACATGGAGGTAGAGTGGAGACATAACAATACCCACCAAGCCAGTGTGGGGGTGTTTTTTTAGGGGAGGGGCTGGGTGTCAGATGCAGCTGTCTGTACTACTTAGCATCTCTCTATCTCTGCCATTTTCTTTTATGCAATCACCGGGTTTCTCACAGAGCTCCAGCGCACGCTCTCCTCGTAGTCCTTGCTCCCCGACAGACACCTGCAAGGTTTTGGGCTCCTTCAGCTCCAGGCCTGAGAGCCAAGGAGGACAAACAAACCAGGAACACAACGAGAAGGTGCTTCTCAACCTTGAGGAGGTGAAGGTGAGCAGAAAAAGAAATGTCTACACGCTTTGATGAGATGCTGTCAATCATCTATTTGTTCCATATTTGTTGGGTGTGAATCTCTGACACTTTGTCAGTGGTTGTCCCACAGAACAAGATATCGCCTGTCAACGTGTGCACGCCTGTCTGTGGCTGCATAACTGATGAATGTGCATGCATGTATGTATTAATGCCGACCATTTGCAAACTAGGTTTTGCGTCGGAGCCTGGAGGTCAGCATGCGGCGGAGCAGCCGTGGTTCAGCAGGGGAGGAGTCAGACGAAGAGTGGGTGGAGGAGCAGATTGAGAGGGAGGAGAGCACTGAGAGTCTGGATGAACTTGGGCTGCCCCACTCATCATCGAAGTCTTCCTCCAACTCTCGGCCCAGCAGTTCCCAATCCAATTTCAACTCGGCAAACCTCATTGTCCTGGACTTTGGGCCCTCGCCTAAAGGTAGACTTTAATACCCACTTCATATGTAAAGGACAATAGGAAAATATATGACATTACATACATCACTCTCACTGCAATACACTTTGTCAGAGGAAACTATCCGTGTTATTCAGAGTAGATGCATCTATTGATGCTCAGAAAATATTCCTCAATTCTGTTCTGAGACTCAGCTTGTCCATTGTCTCCATTATTCCAGGTCGTAAGATTGAACGTTCCCTGTCCGCAAAGAGGAAAGACAATATTGAAACCTTCATACCCACAAAGCCTTTGTTGGTGAAGAGTAAAACATTAGATAGGCCAACTTCAAAAGACAGCTGGGATAGTCAAAGTAAGTGGTGAATGATTGACGTTTGTTCATGATTGACAGGCTGATTTCCCTTTTTGGAATAAATCCCAACCTTTTTTTTTGCAGAGGTTGGATTGCTTAATGCGTGTGTGTTTAAAAGACATGTACTTCTTGCTCAAGGGCCAAGGAGTCGGGTGGAGAGGTCCCTGTCCGCAGCTAAGAGGGCCTCCACTGAGGTGCCAGACTCAGAGGAGATGGTGGGCAGTGTACGCCAGGCCATCAAGAGAGAAAACAACTCTATACAGAATCTGGAGGTCTTCAGTCGCAACCTGGTCCGCCTACCCACAACCCCGCTCTTCTCCCACCGTCATTTAACCCTTTAAACGTCAAAACACTGCTAATAATTATTGATGGGACATCATAGAAAAAGTCTTACTGCCTTTATCTAGCTTTTTCCTGTGTCCATCTTGATCTACATATGTACCATTACTCTTCTTAATTTGAATCCAGTCATAGCTTTTCTATAAATCTTTAACTCTTTAATTCTGCTATATCACATCCAGGACAGGGGACACCAGACGATGAATGGTGGAGTGCATCCCAACATCCACGACAAAGATGAGAACAGTGTCACTGTGGCAATGCAGAGAATCACACTCATGGGCTCCAGGTATGCTGACAGAATATAGCATGTAAACACGAATACCAATGATGAATCTGATGAATTGATGAAGAACTATTTATCATTGTAAGGACTCCAGACTAGCCCCCATAACAAAATAAATGATGGTCAGAGATAATAGATAATAAAAGCAGCCAAGTTGAGGATGCCCTCTTCTGTTTAGGGAGCAACAGAAACTGCTGAAAGCCTTGGGGGAACTGGAAGCTGGACCCAGCTACAACATTCCTCAGAGTGCCAAAACGGACTATAGCCAACAGACAGTGAGTCAGACACCCAGTCACAGAGTTCACCGTGAATGATCTCAGCACTGCTTGGCTGATACAGAAACACTGATAGTGGACAGAAGCACATGGACATGCTGTGTCTCTCTGTCATTGCAGAGAAGGCAGCCAACAGAGGTCCCTCCGGCATTGTATGTTACCATGGAGATCGTGTCAAACTGGGGGAACGCTCTGCAGGTTGGGCTGACTGAGTTGCAGTTTTTCTGCCTCCGAAACAAGATGTTGTATGTGTCACCTCATGACCTGGACATCAGGAACGCCGACTATCCCGGTAATCTCGGGGCGCTTGTCAATGGCAAGGTGAAGGTGAGTTTCTGAGGGCCTCAACATCTTGTTTTATAATTAAATATATCATCTTGCTTACAAAGTTTAGTTGGGCAATCTTAATAGTCTTAATACTATATAAATACAATATATGCTGATTGTCTGTTCTCTTGGGTTGACAGACCACCAAAGAGCGCCACATGTGGACCTGCCCGTTCCACCCACCCATCCAGCTGTACTTCATCATCAGGAACACGGAGAGCTCTGCAGACTTTGGAATATCCCGCATCAAAATCTGGAATTACAACAAAAGCCTCAATGTTCGTACTTTTATTTCTCATTACAGTTTATAGGAAGTTAGTAATGTTTGTTTAGGTTTACGTCTCTCTCTTGGCTCTAGAGATGACTCATTCATTCTCTGGAGTTTATTAATTCTACATGCTTGTGTGTTGTTATCTTAATACGGCATGACTGTAGTTGCGGTTGCGTCGGGTGTGTGGTTCTCTTTAAACAGTGGGTGGCTGAGCTGCCAGTCAGTCTGTCCAAATGTGGAGCAGTGGGAGATTAGCCCGAGAGGATTAGTGTTCTGGGAAGTGTGTGCGCTTCTGCAGCCTCTCGTGCTGTTCATCGAGGGGTACAAACCCACTGTTACATCTTTTTCTATGTTACTACAGCGATCTAGAATTACTCACTGCCTTTATTTGATCGATTTACCTGTAAAGTAAGGAGATATTGGTGGGAAGGAGGGTCTGGGCTGACCTGGGTTCATGTTGGTTTCCTGCTGGGAGGATCAGGCAGTTTTGAGCTGGGTTTCAGCCATCTCTCCATTGCAACTGGGACTTTGTATCTCCGAGTGTTACTTAGTGTAGCTTGCGGAGCTCGATGGCTACAATCATGAGATAGGTACATTAATCGAGCGTGGCTGTATACAAATTCTCAGCTTGTGTTGCTTTGCTTAAATTACAGTAGAATCTTTATATATTGAAATTATTGTTCTGTATCCAAAACTCTTTCGTTTTTTTTTCTTTTCAGGAGCTTGACATTGGTGCGCGGCATGTCAAGCTGTATCTCAACAGCACGCTGGTGTTTGAAGGTGAGCTGGAGAGGGGCTGCGGCAACCAGGTCTTTGACTACAGCACCACTATTGATCTCCAGGATTTTCAGAGCTTAGACTCCTCATTTTCCAGTCCTGTGTCTTCGGGACACAATCTACGGGGGGCAAGCCCCCAGTGGCATGATGAGAGGAAAGGTGGGGAGGGCAGCGACACCCAGCGTCTTCACAGTTCGGCTCTACAGCCATCTAACCCTCCAGGCCAGGCCATGATAGACATGCAGGAAAACTCAAACACGCCACTTCCACCCATCTCCCCCTCCCCATTAGGCATTTCATCCTCTGCCCGTCGCTCCTCAACGCAAAGAAACTATTACGACCTTTCAGGCTCAGAAGAACGCCCGTCTCTCAGGCAGCAGGTGGAACAGCCAGCACTCATGGAGCAGACAGTCACCATCCAGCCGTCCTCTTCACGAGTGGCACCGCAGTGGCTGCAGCCACTGAGCAGAGGAGCTCCCGAAGGCTGCGAGGCCAGCAGGGAGAGGCCACGTTGGTTGGTGCCTCAGCAGTCTGCGGAGGCCAAATGTCCGTCAGCCTCATCCTCTTCAATGCTCCCGGAGCTGCCGTGTAACCCAGGCCGGGTGTGCAGGGGAGTGGAGAGGACAGTGAATGGGGGTCAGTGGAAGGCTGACTCTTTAGAGCTGAGCTGTGACCTACTGCAGGAGCTTGGGGAGCAAAAGGTAGACCGTCCCTTGAGCGGACGAAGGAGCTCATACCGAAACACTTCAGCCAGTCACAACGCCAGGCAGACAGAGGAGCAACATCTCAGAGCTACTGCACTGTCAAACACAGGTAGGCTACTGCCGAAAGAGATTATTTCACCCTTGTATTTAATTTAGTTCTGATTTTCACCCAATATTGCCAACCAATCAGGCTACTTACACCCGTACATCCACTGATACTCACCTCATTGAGTTGCAATGCTCACTGGCAATGTGGAGTTTGTTAGTGTTTTCTTATTCCTATGTTTGATGATAAATGTCAACTGCTATTTACGGATGATGTTACTGCCTTTGGCTCATTATCGCTTCACAGCTGATGATTGTTTATTCTGCAGAAGAACCACTGTCATTGGTCAACAGTAGTAGGAGGCAGTGCACCCCGAGAGCCAGGCTGCACAGTCAGCAGGATGACACCCTCATGGAGTCCTGGGACTCCCTCACTAAATTCAACCAATGCCAACGTGGACGCATCTCCAACATGGGCTTTGAAGGTGACATCTTTGATGAGTTCCTGCTGCGCCAGGGCCGTGGTCCACCTGCAGTCCAAGTCAACCCCTCCATTGCACCCAGTAGCCCACTCTCCTCCTTGACCGCTCAGGGGGCGCCGTGCGAAGGCCCTGATGATGATCCATCCATGGAGCGGGAGGAAGAGTTTGAGATTCCAGTGTTACCCCAGGGCCAAAGATTGATCATTAACATTCTGTCCACCTGGGGAGATCGCCACTATGTCGGCCTAAACGGACTGGAGGTTTTCAGCTCCAGCGGGGAGCCCCTTCAACCTGCTCACATCCATGCTGACCCTCCAGATATCAACATTCTCCCAGCTTATGGCAAAGATCCACGTGTGGTCACCAACTTGGTTGATGGTGTAAATCGCACACAGGACGACATGCACCTTTGGCTAGCCCCATTCACCCCCGGTCGTAACCACACCATCTTCCTGGACTTTGGAGAACTCTACAAGGTTGCCATGATCCGTTTCTGGAACTACAACAAGTCACGCATTCACTCTTTCCGAGGGGTGAAGGAAGTGGCAGTGCTGCTGGATGGAAGGTGCATCTTCAGGGGAGAGATTGCGAAGGCTTCCGGGACACTGTCTGGAGGTATGTGAAGAAAATAGTGTCACAAGTTTGAAGCACTGCTTTGAGGGTAACTGTTCCTTTCTTTCCACTCTTCTATGAAAGCAGGGCTGGATCAGTTCGGGGACACTATCCTGTTCACCACTGATGATGAAATCTTGGAGGCAATGTCTCGTTTTGATGAAACCTTCCTCGGGGAAGGTGAAGGGTCAGAGAATCGGGTTCATGAGGAGGAGCTACAGAGGCCACGCACTGCCGATGGAGAAGGAGTTGAAAGACCCTTCACTCAGGCGGGTTTCCGAGAGGAAGACCTCATTGTAAGTACTGGTATTATCATGACTTCAAAATCCAAACAGCAACACCGCTGAGCATTGCTGACAGTGTAACAGGAATGGGGAGTAAATCAACCAGGACAGTGTAATGCAGTTATGTTTTAAATGTTGTCTTGTGTCCTGCTCTCTTAGTTGAAACTTAATCTCAACCCCACTGTGAGCCAGTCTGAGCAGAACCTGGAGTATATTCCTGGGATGTACACTGGAAAGTGTGAGTAAATATCCTAAGAAGTATTGCATTATCACATCTTCAATGCTCTGAGCTTTGAATGTGTGGAATGACTGTCCGAGGATTATCCCTCTCATCCCCAGGCCTTCGACTGGAGCTGGTGTTAACGTGGGGTGACTCCCACTACTTGGGTCTGACAGGGTTGGAGGTGGTGGGGAAGGATGGGGAGAGTTTGCCTTTGGACCTCAGTATTATGGCTGCCTCACCCAGGGACCTCAATGACCTGCCTGACTACAGACATGACTTACGCACGATTGATAAGTACGTCTGACACGGTATGCTTTGTGTAGATGGTGAACACATTGCCATTTTTTGTTTATGGTTTAAATTGATATAATGTTAAGAAATACAATCCACACATCAGTAAAATGATGTGCATGCTATTCCTTTGTAATTTCATCTTCTTGTCTCCTTTTTTATGATTTTCCTACTTTCTCGTCATCATAGTCGCATTATATATTTCACTCTTACAGCCTCAACTCTGCTCTATTGTGTTACCACAATCCAAATCTAAACATAGATCGGATCTTTACTGTGTTTGGTGCCATTTTCAGTGTTTATCGTCATTCCCCAGACTTATTGATGGCCAGAACATCACCACAGATGACCAGCACATGTGGCTGATCCCCTTCTCTTATGGAGAGCCCCACACCTTGAATATCACCTTCAACAAGGCCCAGACCATCGCTGGACTCCGTATCTGGAACTACAACAAGTCTCCTGAGGACTCTTACAGAGGGGTGAGACTTATTTTTCTGTGTCCACAGATGTTCTAGAGAATGTAAGGTCACTAAATTTGGCTCAAATGGAAACATAGCGGTAAAGATGTGAATGAACCCCCGTTCAGGTGAAGGTGATCCATGTGTTCATGGACGACGTTGCCATCTCGCCAACGGAGGGATTCCTGATCAGGAAAGGACCAGGAAACTGTCACTTTGACTTTGCTCAGGAGATCCTCTTTGTGGACTTCACCCAGACACCCACCGACAACAAGAGTGCTGAAAACTACCCCAACAAGTAGGATCCCCAGATGTTATCTGAATGTTCTGTTGGGACCATAAATGAGCTTTTCCTAATATGCAATTCATTTGTTCCAATTCAGAGGAAGCGCTAAGAAAACAGAACAGGCCAGCATGGACTACGAAGCTCCCATCATGCCTTGTGGATGTATCCTTTCAACAATGTTTGCACAATTACTTTTATTGGCATCGTTTGCATTTCAGTTGAAAAGTGGTGTGTTGGCTTTAACGATTTGTTGTTCGTAAAAATCGAACATAAAGATTCGCTGCAAACATCAATGCATGCTGCAAAACTCCTGTTACCAGTCAGCATCAGTGACGGATGTAACTGCTGCTTTACTACTGAACATGCAGCCGTGTTTCATGCAACAGTCAGCGCAGGCTAACAGGCTAACAGGCTAACAGGCTAACAGGCTAACCTCTCCAGATGATTCCATAATGGCACAATGTATTGGTGCAGCCAGCCTGAACATAAGCTGTGTTCCATCGTGAATCCTTAGCAAACAGGGGATAGGTTTCTGAAATATGTGACGATATCCTCAGTGTTTACCTCATCTACTTTTCATCTGCTGTTTACTATCGCTGACAGATGATCTTAAATCCAGGATGTGAACATTTGAACATGCAGGCAGATTGTAGATACAATGCACCAGATGGTTAAGTGACTTCAGATACAGTCCAGGCTTGATGTGTTGTCATACATGGGGGTTCATATTTATTCCTTAATCTGTACCTGACAGTCATCTTTCAGCTGCAGCTGTTGACAACATGGGGGGACCCCTACTACATCGGCCTTAACGGCCTCGAGTTCTACAACCGGAATCACGAGAAGATCAGTCTCAGTGACAACAGTATCCTTTCCATGAGTTTACATGTGCCCATTTACATGTGGGTGATATATTTAATTCACTCAAGAATACATTAGTAGGATATGTGTTGAAAGAGTATTAATTACAGATCTATTCCTCAACATTTAATTCACCAGACATCGCTGCTTTCCCAGACAGCGTGAATGTACTGGACAATGTGAGTGGTGACGTGAGGACTCCGGATAGATTAATAGACGGAGTCAACAGTACCAACGATGGAGGACATATGTGGCTAGCGCCGGTGCTCCCCGGACTGGTGAGGATGTGTGTGAGAGAGAAGGAGTATAATTGGCCACACTGCACTTACAACGCATAGAGTGAACTGATCGTCTGCACATAGGTGAACCGTGTGTACGTCATCTTTGATCAGCCGGTGACCGTGTCCATGATCAAACTGTGGAACTACTCCAAGACGCCACAGAGAGGAGTGAAGGAGTTTGGGGTAAGCTTGTCTGCTGCGAGTTGGGCAAACACTGTTTTGGACTTACGACAGCGAAACATACATGTCTGTCTGTGTGTGTAGCTGCTGGTGGACGACCTGCTGGTGTACAATGGCATCTTGCACAGTGTAAGCCACGTGGCACGAGGCATTCTGCCCACCTGTGATCCAGTGGTGCCCTACCACACCATCCTCTTCACTGAAGATGCCTACATCGCACACCGTGAGAGGAACACCGTCATCAGGTATGCTAACATATCCGTGTGTAGATATGATTGAATACTTTCCATCAAGGCTGTTTGGGTGTACAATACTTAAAGCAGAAAGAAAAGGTCATCCCTGCTTCCTCCCTAAAACATGCATGGTCACTCTCGCTAGCGGTGCAGACTTTAGGCTTTGTCAAGTCGTTTGTAAATTGCATGAGTGGACAGAGAGATAACCTCATAATGTTCAATGATCTTCATTGAGCAACAGGAAGTCTCATAAAGGGAAACTAGCGGCTTACTAGAGAAGGCCAGACTAAATTCCATTGTCCTGAGTGGTGAGTTGTTTTGAACAGGGCTGTGCTCTTCTCCACTTCAGCCCCCGTGGCAGCAGACAGTACCAACAGTGAGTAACTGAGCCCTGAAGGCCCCGTGTCAGCACCTCCCTGTGGTCATTCCTTGTATTGAAGATTCCTCCAGTGCCCTCAATTGTCCCCCAGTCATCCCATACCCTCACCACTATTTGACCTGTGATGCCTCAGTCCCTCCTCTCATCCTGCTCTGTTACCTCTCAAGGCCTGACTCACCCTGCTGGCTTCGAGCCTTATCAGTCAGCGCTCCATTTTGTGTTGTTCCCTCAACCTACTTCCCATAGGCGTGGCTCAGCTTCAGATTAACTCTTAAGTGTTTGTGCTTTGTCTTGGATTTTCTTGCTGTGTTACAGTAATTACGTGGAGGATCAGGATGTGAAGATGACCAATGAGAATCAGATTATCTATCACAACAAGAAGAAGCAGACGGCAGATCCAGGTGAGCTCAGGGAACAGATGACCTGAATATGACGTAGCGGTTTAAAGACGTCAATCATCAACCAGTTACTTATTTCTTGGGTCAAATTCGAATCCTGTCATTTTTGTTGTCCCTCAATGCAGCTCTACGGCCTAAAACCTGCATGACTGATGGTGGGAAACATGGAAAGAGGAGGTACTGACCGACTGATGAACCAACATGGATTCAAAGATCTGAAATGAAAGGGAGGAAACACTGCTGGCTGTTTCATGACATTCTTGTGTATCTGGTGGATGACTTTTTAAAGCTTCCCTTTCATTAAGCTCCTACACAGCCACCCAGTCATGGTTTGTAATGGCAGCCTGGTGCTGACTTGGAGGATCCACACTGAGAAAAGACAGATCTGACGCAGATCATTATGGGTTTGAGTGCACACACATTCGCACACAGGATTCCACTTTATGGTTGGATTACTGTACCTTCCCTTTGCTGTGAAAACACACCCTCAGTTACATGTTGTCCTGAGCTCGTACTGGTGAGTTGTCCCTCCCACAGTGCCAGGGTAAACCTGCAAGGCTGCATTCTGCCAGCCCTGTTATTGTGCCTAGTACTACACACTATATCTCTGGCTGCTACTTGTGACTTCTGTGCTGCATATTTAAATGCTGCTTGTGGCATGTAAATACTTATATATTGGCTAAAAGGCCACACGACTACACCTTCACATCTGGATATGGCCAATACCAAGTTTATTAATGAATTCCATCCACTGATACGCCTATTCAACCTTTGCCTAGCAGGTTCCAGAACTTACTAACACATACGCCAACCGATCGTAATGCTATGCAGACACTAATTTATATCTGTTGATAGTTTATATCTGTATATTTCCAGCCTAACGGTTGACTTAGGGACGTTCTCACAGGGAGTTTGAAAGGTTTAAATGGATGGTTCATGTCTAGTTGAAAGTGCAGTGGTCAGTTTCTGTACGTTACAACTTGAATAAAATGAACATTTAAGCGGTGCAAAGCTTCAGAGGACTTCACACTTGAATCTTTAATATATTACATTTGGCTTTGTAAAATTAGGTGTGTATTTTTTTTTTTCCGAAGTATAAATTTACTGCTTAGCATCAGCTGGAAAAAAAAAAACTCTTGACATCGAAGTGACCTTTATTGAAATTGCCATATAAGGTGGATCTTTTTTTTTTTTTTTTTTAAAGACAAACAGCGTGTGAAGCAGTTTTAGTAATTTGGTTTGAATAGGAAAAATCTACATTGACAAATTTAGATTTTGGGTAGATATAGTAATAGAGAGACACCTTCTAATATGCAGATACTATAATCTTACCTCAAATGGAGACAAAGGCTCTTTACACTGGCGAAAACAAGTTCTACTTTCACTATAATACTTGCTAGTTGTTGTACTTTTCAATTACTCAATATTGACTGTACTGTTGTTGCATGTAAAAGTCTCTTCAGATTTATCTCTGGTTATCATCTTAAAATGTGACATACTTTTATTTCTCACGCCTCACTGAGCTTCAACACTCCTCACACGTGACGGAAGTAATCGTACATGACATGCAGTTTTACGTGTATGATTTCCACATGTCCAACAGCAACAATAGTCATCACTCTGTCTGTCACTCCTCCTCGGCGGGAGCACGGCTGTTATTGTACGTCTCACATATAGTGATTTGAAATATTATTTTTCTAATCTTGATGAAATATGTATATTAAATGTAGGGTTTATTTAAAAGAATAAAAAATCTATATATATTCCATGAGTTTTTTTGAAATGATCAACTTTTCTTGGATTGAAATCCAATCTGAAACCTCCTTTACTCTCTGGATTATGTCTTCACAGCACTCAGCTCCTCATAGAACAAAAGATAAGACCTCCATAAATATATGCTAAGATATTTTAATACATACTGAGTTCTTTGTAAGGAATGACATTCAGATTCAGAGTTCAGCTGTGACAGAGCATCAACTGTGGAAATGTGGCGATAGATCCACTCGATCTGCAACCATTTCTACAAACAGAGCGGAAACATTCCATCTTTGTCGACCAACAGCTTTGGAGATGGCTGTCTTCAGATTTTCCCGGGAAAATTCCCCTCTGCTCTCTGCTCATCCCACTTCTGGACCTACAGGACATAATTTAGAGTTCAATTTATAATATGTGACATTTCCAGATGAACATGACTAAAAACAACCATACGTATGTTATATTTAATCCTGTTTTATCATAAGTGATGTAATGTCTCCAATCAGCTGCCACCCGCTGTGACATCACTGATTGTGTTGCACATGTACAACACAGCCCAGATATTTCTTCCCAAGGACTCAAAGATCCCTGATAGCAGAGGAAATTACAACTCAAGTACTGTTATTTTAATGTTGACGACATCCATGATCTTCTACATAGAATTGGGCTTAAACGGAAAATTGGCATAAATCTTATCTCCCTGCTTTTTTTTAGAGCTGGGATACAGTTAAAGGGGGAACTCCGACTTCTACTCTCGGACGAAAACTCTCCATGTTTGGATTTTCTGTTCTGAGTATTCTCACAGGAATGTGAGAAACGAGAGACTCCGTTCACGTGGAGGTCAATCGTTCTAAAAATCTACCACATTCAACTTGTTCAGGATTTTGTAGAAATTGTTTTGTTCTTTATAAAAAGCTGTGAGAGAAGTATTTACCCAGGACATGAGGCACAGTGACTTGTAGACCCTCTTGTACCATTCACAAGGGGCGGTGTCTACTCCTTTAGCATCCAGAGCTTTCTGGCAGCGGTGATAGTCTGTTAATGGAGAAACAAAAACAATGACTACCACAATAAATCCTGTGGCTTCCAGCCGGAGGTCAGAGGTCAACACTTCTGAAGACTTCAGGTGAGTTTTTTTTGACAAGGAAGAGTGAAAATATTTCAACTTCTAATTACCAAACGTCTATATGGTTTTACATAGTAGTGCAACAAGTCATTGAACTTCATTTGAAACAAGTTTGGAGCCTCAGTTTGCTCTTTGGACCTCGACCCCCAGTCTTACCCAGGTAGTTGGACCAGCAGTTCTTGGTCTGGTTCTGGTTGGGGAATCTGGCATCAAAGGGAGCAGTGCGATATTTCTCAAGTTTGGCTTGAATGTCCTCAGCCATCTTTACCTCTGTCAAGACATTATCATTAGTGGGATACAGTCGGGAGCTAACAGGCCTATTCACACAAATACATGTTTTGCCAAGTCATGGACAGACAGAAATACACATTTGTAGCTGAGGCATAGACATCCTGTTATGCAATTCTACTTCTATCAGAGCACCGACAACAGGCTCTGCACAGGATTATTTTGGGGATTCAGGGCAATGCAGCACCCTAAAGATGTTTCCAGAAATAATAAGCTTTCAACAAATACTCCTTTTACAGTCAATATAATATTTCCTAATGGCCTCACAAGTGTTGTTAAACACGGACCCCCGAAGATGCGACACATAGAAGAAGAATAAGATTACTGATATATGCACGGCTGCTAATCAATAACCTTCATCAGGCCCTCAAAGACATTTCCTCCTAAACAGGCCGTTCTCTGTCTCATACGAACTCTTCATTTCCTCATATCAAGGGTATTAATACCATCACAACTACACACAGCTTCATGATAGATCTAAAAATGAAACTAAAATTAGGATTATTTTCAGACGAGAACGCGCCTTTTAAAAAATACATATATTCTCATATAAAATAAGCAACCTGTTGGATCCGTGTGGTGTTAATCTTTATAAATAGTAAAAGAAAAAACATGAAGACATGCGGATAGACGTTACCTTCCTGACAGCCGCTGGCTCGAGCTCTGAGTGACTTTTATTTGGGTCGGTTGAAGTGTTCCTCTGATAAGGCGCGCGCCCCCGCCCGTGTGCACCTCCGCCGTGCGGTCCTGGCATAACGGTATGGCGGACCGGGTCACATTGAACTGACAGGCGGTGTTCCAGCACCGACACCTGTCCGCCCGAAGTGATGAGAGGCAACAGAAACAGGACACACAGAACCGACTATTGTTTTATTGTGTTTCATTTCATGCAGCCTGCAGAGGCGAATTTTCCAAGGCGGAAGTATTGTGCATTGTTTGTTAATCATTAATAGATGTTTGCACTGCTTATTGATATTATTTCCCTTTCAGGAAGCTTCATATCTGCATGTATGCGCAGAAATAACCAGGAACTCGCTGTCTAGGAATCCTGTTGTGGCGCAGCAGCTTTGGATTATAGACGCAGACGAGCGGCTGTTGACGTTAACTTTAGGACCTTCTTGCTCTGCAAACTGTGGGCAGTTTATCTCTCTTTATCAATGAATGATGTTCTTGAAGGGGAAATGGTCGAAGTGCTTCATGATCCGGGTCGCTGCCTACAACTGGCGGTTTTCCATCCGCCGAATAAATCCAGAGGGCAGACACCTGTCAGCGCGTCACGAGGGTTCGATGACACGCGGCCCAATTATTAACTGTAAAAGATAGCAGCCTGCGATACGTGACTGACTCCAGTTCATGTATGGACACAAGCCAGGAGCGCGCCTCCGCGTGCACGTTACCGCGCGTGACGCTGTTACATTGTGTTGCAGCACAAGAGGACAGCAGGGTCCCCTCTTCATTATTGATTAGGACAAACTTCTTTTCTGAACATGGTATAGGACACTATGTTATTTTGTTTAACTTGAAGTATTAAGAATGAGAATTTATTGATTAAGTCAAATAAAAATGTTCCAATTTTAATGAGATGACTGTATGTAAAAAAAAAATAAAAAATTAAATCAGAGAGAAAAGAATGCTTTAATTAAGGCCTGTCATAAAGGTTCAATATATTATTGTACAGCAAAAGAAAAAGGAAGAACCACACATAATAGATGTTCGGTCCACAGCATTAACTATCCTGTACCTCGAGGGAAGTCTGTCAGTGTGCGTCATCATCAGTAACAGCATCTTGGATTCAGTGATGGACACAATGTCATGATGAGTGTGAATACTACGACTGCCTTACTAATAACCTTTAAGAACATGGTATTTAACTGCATGTACCTTGAAGACTGGTGTTACTTCTGTATGTCAGGTTTCATTGTGCATCTGTTACACCCTCTTTGTTTTTTAACTATTAAGGCTGTTCTTTGAAACACACAGCAATTACTATCTCACAACAACTCGTCACATACAGTTGCATAGATCCAAATAATAATGGGGACTTTCAAAACCCAGCCCCTGCAAACCAAAAACAAAATAAGAGCATTGCATTGAAGAAAGTGCAAGAAACAATACAGCAAGGAGATGATGGATTTGTCAGCAGGAGAACAGTAATCCATGCACAGTGATTGTCAGGTGAAAGTAGCTTTTTGGATACCAAATGAGATTGTGACAGTCATGATCAGAGGCCAGATAATGCCCAGATTGTCCACGTGGGAATGGAAAAACCTCGTCACAAGTCCTCTAAACAACATAATATCTTTGGTTGTCTGCAAGTGGAAAGCTAGCGTACATATTTTGTTTTTTAAAGTGAAACGACCGTACAGTCCGTTACACCTTAAATGTATTTAACACCATACTGTGCCAACGTAGTCTATCATCACCGGAGCGTCAGTTAACTTTCCATTTCTCAACCAATCAGAGCAATGAAACACATGACACAGCGCAGACATGCCTCTTATTAACAAACAAAGTGCAGCTGTTGTTGTTTTTCAGAGTAAATAAATCCTGTATTTTGCTTACTAATGCTGCGATAGCAGATTTAACGGACCGCCTCACATTAGCAGACATTAGAGTTGTTTACGAGAAATTCCTGAACGGTGCCTCTCTGTCAGTCATCTTTCTGTGCCGGACGAGCACCAGATGCATCTGCCAGAGCAGGTAAAGAGGAGCTCACAGAATGGTCTGGTTTCTAAGTAGCTAGGAAAGTATAAAAGAAGTGAACGTAGCCACAGTGAGGTCTCCAATTGGTTCGTAGACAATTTTTCTGAAGTTTCAACTTGGCATTCTTCCATATTGTTTTTTTTGGAGATGGAAACAACTGTATTCGGACAAGAGACATGCCTCTATTGACTAGCTTCTATCCTGATTGACAGGTCGCCATGGTAGCAACTTGTCAATCACAAGCTGCTTTTTGGGGGCATGGGAGAGGTTTGTCCCCAAGGTTTTCTGACAGAAAGTCTTTCTGACTGAAAACCAGCTTTTCTAAACTTCTTTGTCGTGAGGTCGATTTGAAGCCAATCTATGATTTTTAAAAAAAAACGATAGAAAAGGAAATAACAGGTCTAAAAAGTCGATAACAATAGGTTTCCCACAGGATGCAGACTGGAGCCTCTTGAATGCAGTCCTGTGTCTGACCCATCCCTCCAGCAGACTGATCTCTGAGTGGGCGTTGTTCTTGTTTAGACTTCCTATAACTTGTCTCCTGACTTTTCTTTAGCCTTTCTGGCAGATATCCATCAGGGTAAACTTCTCATTAACCGCGTTGTCATCTAGTTTGTTTATATTGAAGATAACTTGGAAGTAGCAATTGAGACCATAAACTTCTCATGAGAATTTGAACTGAGGTAATAAATAAAGGGATATCGGGGATCATTTTCTTACACTTTCTTTTTGCAACCTGCTTGCCAGTAGAGAGAAAGCAGGTTTAAGGCACTTCTGCATCGGCTTAACCGTTCAGCCCTGGAAGCTACATCCATTCATTTATACAGTCCGTGTGTGCTGGCCTCAGTTTGTTCCTCTCATTCATAAACTCAGCTCACTAAAATATCCATTATAATTTGCGTTATTTGAAAAACCCTGGAAAGAGTTTGTTTTAAATGTACAGTTGGTCTGACCATGTTTGCAGAATCCCCAAAGGCCCATCAAACCATCTGCTGAATGTTCAGTCTGTTAAAGAGTAAAAGATTATTAACCAGATGTCAGGGTCCCAATTTCTGAAGCCGTTGTTTCCAAATCAAAACAAAGATGGCGAAAGAGCTGCAACTTCAATTATGGGTTAAAATTCATTTTACATCCAGATCGTGAGATGAGTTTTTGAGGATTCTGCAAATGCATCAATACTAAGAGTTAAGCAATTTTCAATTAACTTATGTGACGCAAATGGATGCTCCTGCTTGAGGGTAACGAGCTGGGTCCAATACTGTGCATGTTTCCGTCGGTCCTGTCACTCATCACTGAAGCGCAGTCGGTTAAAGGCGTCTTTAATGTCCTCGTTCTTCTCTGAGACCACGCTGGTGTCAATTTGGAGGACCTTGCTGGAAGGGACATCCTGTTTTAGCTTCCGCTTGCTGAGGACCACAGTGCCTGGAGCTCCCTCGTCTCCAGGACCCGTCAGCAGGAGGTAAGCAGCATGGCGTCCCCGCTCCAACAGCGTAGCTGATACAAAAACACAAATACAGTCACACAAAGTGCTGGCGCCTGTTTTTCCTCACACCCCAGGAATTCATAGAATACAGTCTAATAGGAAAAGAAAATGATAGAAGAACCAAAAGTTTAAATGTTACGATGTGGTCCATGGCATTGGTTGACTCAAGGAGAACGTTGGAATACAGAGGATGCAGCATGTAAGAACGACGGTCAACAGCTGATGTCACCTGAAGGAAAACATTTCAATTGGATCAGAAATTCAACATCTTGTATCGTAAACTGCTGCTGCTGTTACGTCTGTGAGATAACATGCATCTTCTCATAGAGGCGGTGAGCTTACAGAAGAATTGGTCTGTGAAGGCCATAATCCCCAAAACATAAAGACGGAGTAAGAGTTGGTTGTGTGTATCGATGCTGGGCGAGGCGAGTTAGGACTGGCGAGAAGGTTGACCTCCCACAACACACCACCGGACTTCCCGTCCAGGATTACTACCTGAAAACAGGATAGACAGTGGTCAGTAGGATGATAACCAGATGATACATTCTGTTATCACAGCAGTTGTTGTGCATTAAAACCAACCTTACCCTCTTTGTCCCATTGCCCACATCCTCCTCAACCACAACATCTAATAAACCATCTTTGTTGAAGTGACCAAAGGAGGGCTCGCTGAAGGAACGACAGCAAAGAGGAGAACATGTATTAATCCCAACAAATCAAGTTAGAACAGTAGACCACCAAAGCATGCCAGCATCGATGAAAGCAACTGATAAGATTGGAGGAATGTAATCCCGATGGACCAGACAAATTAGAACTGGTTTTTTGTTCCCAAACCTTACCTGCACTCTTAGCTGTCAAATCCTGATTTTATTCACTTAAGCACACAAACTGTACAGGTGTGTGCATAAACTATGTACACCACACATGTTACACACATTCTCATTCTTATCAACTTTGTTGCCTGTTAATTCTCTTCATCAATTAATCAGATATTCATTGTTTCTGGTCTAATTAATTAGTACAGCATGTTTAATACATACCTGAGGACTGAGCTGGTGTTGAATCTCCACAGCAGTTGCAAATTCTTCCCATCGATCAATGCCACTTCACTGCCACTCACAAGCAGCAGGTTGGAGGACTCGTCGGCTCTTCCTGCTTTCACCACTTGTCTCACTGAGTCAAACCTACACAGTCCATATAAATAGCAGTTAAAGCCACAATGACTAGAAGCTGTTGAAATATGTGGCGGTCGAGTCATAATGAAGCTGATTCAGTTGTTTGGTGGCCTCTTACTCATAAACTGGTACAAGTCCAGACGTGACACTGGCTTTGGTTTCCCAGTGTTTATCCTTCTTGAGGCCCACCTCAATCCCCGCTGTCTCAGCAATCTTCCACAGTCCCAGTCCATACAAGCCAGTGTCTAAATGATCACAACATTAATCACTACTGCCATCAACCGTACAAGACATTGATATTCTCTTAGTGGCATGAACACATGATCGCCTCATGCTCTTTGAAATGTGTAAATGGTACACACACTGCTCCATTACGAAGAGTTGACTAGTCTGACGTGCAGTAACTTCTGACTATCTCAGGCACTAACCTTTTTGTAGCAGTAAATAGTGAGAACCATCTGCAGTGCAATGGAAAAGATGATGATGTGTTCCTGTGGAGTTAAGAGACACTGTAGATCCAATCTGGACACCCGTCCTCCCTGAGAGGAAGAGCAGCTGAGTCTGCAGATATGACAGAAGCTTTCAGTCATGAGTCGCAATTCACAGCTATATTGAGATATTCTTTCACTGCAAGAGCTTTTCACTTTCATATGTCTGTCCTGTGACAGATGTCACGTCCAAACACTGAGTATCACTATAACCCTGTTGGACTCTAAAATACAAAGCAAGTAATTAAAAGTTGCAGAAATAACACTGATGTTTACCTGTATGTTGTCGGATGTCACCAGCGCTACATCACTGACCTTGTCCCCATCCACATCTGGGACACTAAGCACAGGTATGGTGCTGTGTAGACCAGGAGGCTGAGGCTGCTGCCACTTGACCTTACCTGATGGAATGAATATCACAGAGGATCAGATTTCTCAATCTAATTCGAGTTCATAGAAAAGATGACAGCTGCCCTTGAGCGTGAAGGTTTGATGTTGACATTTGAAATGCTAGTGTGACAACATAATTTAACTCAAGGTCCACCTACCAACTATTCTCTCATCTGAAAATGTGACATAGTATACATGTAGTATGCAGAAGACAGAGACGGGCAAAGAGTCACTCACCACTAAATTTGTCAAGAGCTGACAATTTGTCAGAATGGGACAGCAGACAGTCCCAGGTCTTGTCTGTTTCTTTGTCCAGACCACACTGTGCCCAGTGAAACTCTGGACTCAGAGGACACTCCCACAGTGTTTCTCCATCAGTCCCATCCACTGCTACCACAAACACACAGGGTGAGGGCAGACCTGGAACACAAAGAACAGTGCCTCTAAATTATACACGACTATAATGTTGGGCTAATCGTTTCATCCAAATCGCGTTTCTCATGATTAATGTAAATTGAAAATGACGGAACGCTTTATACCTGCAGCACCACATGTACTGTTCAGGCTGACTTCTGTGTCCTTAAGGACAAACAGTACATCCATCACCTTGTCTTTGCTTGCATCTTCAATGGCTATAAAATCATAGGTGGCTGTCGCGGGAAAAAATTGAGTAGTTAGTCCCTCATTTGCATCATTAGCAAGCAATCAAAAACACATAATAATACACACCAGCTCCAATGAAAGTCCTGTTCCAGGAAATGAGATACTGTGGTCTGACAGGACAGGGGATGATAAAGGAGAAGGCGAATACAACCGTGAGGCAGAGGAACAAAGAGAGGAAGAAGACTGCCGTTCTCCAATGGGTCAGTTTGGAGAAACCCAAGACTTCCTTACAACTCTTCTTCTTTAACTGTGTTGCTGGAGGGGCTGTTCCCGACTCCAACCCATCCCCTGCTCTCTTCAGAGGATCGCCCTCAGTGGCACAGTCTGTGGTCTCCATTGTTTCCTTGATGCATTACCAGGATCTACTTGAGAAATAATAATCAATATTGAAAATAGCTTACACCAAAACCTATATATAAAGCTGACCTCAAGTCAATGACAAAACCTGTTAATTTCTAGCACATAAATGAAACACCTACAATGACATGCAGCCTGCCACTACATCCGTCCCAGCGCAGAGTGATCTAACATTCCGAACATCCATGTCAGAGTAGCCATCGATAATAAAAAAAACTCGCTGGCGTTCACAAATATAGTTCATAAAAAATACTGAAGGCAGCAGTGTCTGTGAGTCCAGCTATTTCTGCTGCATCAACCTTTGTTGATCTGAGTCTATTCATCCGTGCCAGCACCGACTCCAGAGATTTCCGAGCACAACAACAATCTGTAGCTAGCACACCCTGTTCTTTAATCCGTAGCCACAGGCATATTAGTGTGCCAGGAGAGGTGGGGGGATTGTATTGTGTTCCACAAACTTAAGGTTAACCCGTGGTTATATAGCAAGCACATCTGATGACACATTAGTAAATACAATAACGTAAACAAACCCTCTTTTCGCCGAGTAACTTAATGCGTTTTGCCATCTATGATATGCTAGCCAGTTTATGTCAGAAAAGTTAATTTGACGAAGTTAACTTGTTGAGCAAAGGCCAGTCCGAACATAAGCAGGATATACAGAGCAACGTTACCACGAAATGTTACGTCATTTGAAGTTGACTGAAGCAATTCGTAATAATCTTACTTTACTCTCGACTGTCGTCTTTGGTGGTCACTCGTGTAGTTAACTCCAGGTAGGCCTGACAGACACCAACACAAGCTGTGCATAAACAAATCATAGGAAGTCAAACGTCTTTTAGTTTTCTTCCCCCTGACTTTGTCTCACAGGCAGCACTTTCTAACATAAACCTGGAAGTAACTTGTAGTTGTGAGAGCTACCAGGGACGACTGCAGAACTACACTGCCTGTGAGATCACGAATAGGGCAAACATATAAACTTTGAGCTTTCTGATTGGTTCATTCACTTATTCTGAAACGTTTCGATTGCTCAATTTCAGACCAATAGCCCTCCCTTTTTAGCATGAGCCAACGGAACTTGCAAATAACAGGACTTGACGTCATTTCCCCAACGTAAAGAAGACTGTGGAGAACCGTAGCGAGCGGCGATGCTTGGACGAGTTACTACGCAAATAACATAACAAAATACAAAATAACTGGTTTCCGTTGATTATTTTTATACAGCGTTATCGACGGAAGACCTACAACAATGTCCGCCCAAGCTCAAATGAGAGCTTTGCTCGACCAGCTAATGGGAACAGCGAGGGATGGTGAGTTGCCGTAGCATGCTAGCTAAACTAGCTAGCTAGCCAAGATGGAGCCAGAGCTGATGCTGGCTAGTGTTGGCGTGTGATGGACAGGCCTGCATGAATGGATGTACTGCAGAGGGCTGTTTTAAAAACACTAACCTTAGATTAAAGGCACCTTTTAGTATTAACGTTAGGGTTTGATGTTTGTATCCACAATGTCTGGTATGTATTGGACAACTTAAAACGTTTTTAGTTTAGCTTCACCCGTTAACGCGTCGAAAAATATCTTAGCTAATGCTAGTTCAAGACGATGTTCCAGCGTAACGTTTGCTAATGCTCTTGTTTATTGAGAAGTTACTGAACGGTCCGGTATTTTTTACCAAGCTTTAAGCAATATAGATCGATCGACTTATCTGTGGCATTAATTTAAGTGACTAATAATAAATGCCATGGGTAACTTTAACGCTACCATGTTACATTCGTAATCGCTAACGTAAAAGTTTTTACGCTTTATAACGTGACGCAGGCTAGAGGTCAACTTGATCGCAGTCATTCTAACAAACTGGCTTATTTGTACAAGTAATAATTTATAATGGCACATACAAAGTATTATTTACTGGAATGCAAAAGTTTTAATTGTGCAGTAGAGTAGCACATGTGTTTTATACTTTTGTTTTTTAATTGGTATTGGTAATGTTCATGTTTTCATTGCATTGTAGTTGTGTCTAATTTCAAGACTCCATTTCAACTATTTTATGTAAACGAAAATCGTGTATTGTATATAAATGAAACATTATTTTAGGTGATTAAGCAGAATGTTACATATATATATTATAATCTCCATCAGCTTAACGACATGAATAGTGACGAAATGAAAAGTGTGTCTCCGAATTTAGTATATAAATTATCCCAGTAAGATTCAAATACCCACAATACTTAATGAAGATGTAATCTTAATAAACATTTATATATAAATGTCTTAATTTTATCGTAATTGGTGGGTTTGCTTAGATATTAAAGTATGGTCATGTTACCTGATCTACTTTGTTAGCATGAACGATTCAAATCCATTAATTAGGAATGGATAATTCCAGGTGAATACTTGATCTGCTGTTTTATTAACGCATGCTGTTCAAAAATCGTATTTTTATAGCCCTTTCCATTCATTTGGATACAAACATTAGAATTTAAACCAGCTTTCAAGTCTCATTGGGCAGAAAATAACATCTGATTGCCGCACTGCCACCTTATGAATCAGGACTTATTCCTGACCGTAGATTGAATAGAACTATAGCTCTATGGATTATCTTTTAACAAGTTGATAATTCGATCTGTCCAGTGAGAGTGATTTGTGTTGTGAGTTTGTGGGTGTATGTTTGATGAGATTAATATAAAATTCTTCCCATGCATATGTTGCATACAAACTGAACAATTGTGGCCCCTTTATTTTATTCATTAAGGTTCAGTGTATCTCTGCCATCAATCTGCAAAGGAGTTGCAGAAAAGCCTCATGTTCATCGAGCCGTGAGTCACACATAATTTTTAAAGCTGTTATGATGAATATCCAAACAATATGTTTGCCTTCCGGAAGTAATCATAGCCTTTTCCACACACAAATGGGTAATTCTTCAATGGCACTAGACTTGCAATTTGGAATAGTATTATGCAGCTTGAGCTAAGACGTCTGGTCGCGCTGAATCCAAAGGAGCAGTTCTCAGCTTTCCATTAGACGTCTGTTCTCAGAAGGCATTTTTCAGACGAGACAAAAACTTTGCAGACCTCATTTACAATCTGACTTGTGTATGACTCCCAACTTCTTACTACAGGTATGCGCAAGAAAACTGTTGCCATTTATACTTTTCTACAGCGGGTTTAAAATTCTGCAGCTGAGGGCTTGAAGATGCAGAAGGGTACAGTATGTGGTGCAGATCGCAGTGTGTATACACTTAATTTTTTCTTTGGATTTCTTTTGTATTTTTGTTTTGAATTTATTTCAATGTTTCATATCTGTAAATGGCTTGGCTGGAACAAATGTCTGGGATGATCACATTTGTAAGATATATTCTGTGTAGACACATTTTTTTAACTTGTGTTGGCAAGTTATATAAGATTTAATGAAGGTATTAAATGAAGGTACCTTTGTAAAACACTAAAGCCATTTAACATGTGCCCTATACTTATACATTGACCTAGCCTGATCTTTTGCTCCAGATTTATAGAGCTGACAAAAACTTTTTTTCACAAGCTAAACAGAGTTTAACCTCTAATCTTGTCAAAGTCTCATTGAGGCTTGGGTAAGTTCAGCACCAAGAATAGCAGAAAGTGCCACATCAAGGACATGCAGAGTCACCTGTACCTTCTGCTACGTTGACACACCTATACCATTAATTAAGTATGAGAAAACCATGGCCTTTAGGAATATGCAAATTAGACTTTCACTCATTTAAGTGGGCTCAAAATATTTAAATGCATTTATTGTGACACGTGTACTATCCATTAATGTAGTGCAATACCAGTTAACTATGTTGAAACACATACCTCGCCCCTGTTAACAAATATGAGAGATTTTCCTCATTGGTTGTTTTTTGGACTTTTTCAGGGGATGAGACACGGCAGAGGGTAAAGTTTACGGATGAGCGAGTCTGCAAAAGTCATCTTCTTAACTGCTGTCCGCATGATATCCTGTCCGGAACCGTAAGTAGACAAGAATTTTGGTCTCAGCACTGAACAATGACACCAGAACCTTCAATCATGACAAGCTTGAATAACACTTTTTATTTGACTGTTGTCATTAAAATGCTGAAACAATTATGAATTGTTAAATGATGTGTAGTAAGTGATCTCAAACCATCTGTGATCTTCTTTCAAATTGGAGCTCACACTTAAATCATGTCTACTTGTGTTTTGGTGATAGCGTATGGACCTGGGAGAGTGCACGAAGATACACGACCTGGCACTTCGAGCAGATTATGAAATTGCCTCCAAGGAGAGAGATCTGTTTTTTGAGCTTGACGTAAGTAATGTCAAAATGTAAATAATACAAGTATGTTGCAATTGTTACAGAACACAGGGTAACAGTTGGTGGAGGGTGGAGAACAGCTTGCTTTGCAGGAGTTATATTCTTGCTTTGCATTAAAGTTCTGCGGTAAATGGCTTTTAGTTTCGGCGAATTACTGAGCAAAAACGGTACTGCTGCATGTGAAAAATATTCTCAATATTGCTTTTGAGAAGTCGCTTCTAACCAATTTGTCCTTCTTCATTACACAATCTTAATTGCTACAAAGGTGTTTTCAAAATCACCACAGACTTGGACTAAACTGCCTTTAAAAGTGCAGTGCAGAAAATTAGTGAAGGAAATAGCCTACAACAATTCCAGTTTTCAAGATGTGTTGGATCAATGGATTGAGATGATTTGCATGAACCCAGGTGTAAAACCTTGAGGGTAAATCCTTAACTGACAGTCACGGTGTGTAATTGTTTGTTTCACGGCTGGCCAATTCATCTACATATTGTTTCTGTCAATATCTATAATCGTTTAATGTACAATACTTTCCTTCTACAGGCGGTGGATCACCTTGAGTCGTTCATTGCTGACTGTGACCGCAGGACAGAATTGGCTAAGAAACGTCTCGCCGAGACTCAAGAAGAAATCAGTGCCGAGGTGGCAGCAAAGGTGAATAAAAAAGATTTTGCATACAGACATTGTGAAAATGCATCCTATTTGCTATAACTCCGTCTTTTGTGTTCTGAATAACAATGTGTACATGTGTTGTGGACGGTTTTATAGGCAGAGAAAGTCCATGAACTGAATGAGGAAATAGGGAAGCTCCTTGCCAAGGCGGAGCAGCTTGGAGCTGAGGGAAATGTAGACGAAGCCCAGAAGGTCCTACAGGAAGTGGAGAAGGTCCGCACTAGGAAGAAGGATGCAGAGGTGAGGAGGAGGAGGCACTTGGAAGATACTTACAGCTTAGTTGTGCATTACCTTTTTACTGATAAGTCCATTATCTGATCCTTCAATATGTTTTGTGCTCTCACAGGAAGAATACAGAAACTCTATGCCTGCCTCCAGTTTCCAGCAGCAGAAGCTGCGGGTGTGTGAGGTGTGCTCTGCTTACCTGGGTCTCCATGACAACGACCGCCGTTTGGCTGACCATTTTGGGGGGAAGCTTCACCTGGGATTCATCCAGATCAGAGAGAAGCTGGACCAGTTAAAGGTGCGCCCCCTCTTCCTGCCATGTGCACTTTCAACACCTTACTTGAGACTCTCATAGCTGCTTATCAGAAGTGTCTCTAATTGTGTTTTCATTGTGATCAGAAAACTGTGGTCGACAAGCAGGAGAAAAGGAATCAGGAGCGCTTAAAGAGACGAGAAGAGAGGGAGAAGGAGGAAAAGATGAAGAGGAAGTAAGAACAGACATTTAAAACTCTAATGGCATGTATTGTTGTCGACACTGTTATATCAGGTTAATATTCTATTTTTAACTCGTCATTCATGTATTTCATAGGACCAGATCACGAAGCAGAGAGCATAAAAGGTAAGACAGTTGCTCCAGCTACACATAAAACGGATTTGTTCATTCTCTTTCAGTTCACTCAAGGTTGTTCTGCTCAATTCTATCATCTGGTATAAATACTAAAGTCCTGTCTGTTATTTTTATCAGGTCTCGTTCTCGTGAACGAAGGAGGCGGCGCTCACGCTCTTCGTCTCGAGACAAGCACCGCTCACGTTCTCGCTCCAGGGAGAGGAAGAGGCGACATCGCAGCCGGTCCCGCTCCCGCAGCCGAGGCCACCGTCACAGCCACGAGCAGAGCTCCAGACACAAGTAAAAACACAATAGATCTCACACAGTTGAAACCAGGGGCTCTTACTACAAAGTGCAAGATAGTCTGTTAGCCAGTATTCTTCAGGCTCTTCATCCTGGCATTAAAACAACCTCTTTGTCTTTTTGCTCTCAACCAGGTCTTCCGGAGATCGAGAGCACTCGTCCAGAGACAAGTCACGGGAACGAGAGCGCGACAGGAGAGACAGAATGAACGGCAGGTCAGACTCACGCCGGGCAGAGGACAGGGACATGGGGGATCTCTGAAGACCAGACTCCATCCACCACAACACGCAACCTCCTGTCCCTCTCAAATGTTTGTCCATTTATTAAAACCTAGTGTTCTACATTGTCCTTGCTTCGATCCCTTTGCTCCTGCCTGGCTCCTTCCTTTGCTTTTACGGTTATTGAAGCCGACGCGAGTGTATTCTGACCTGAAATATTGTATGAAGACCCCTTTCAAGCATCGGATACAACAGATTGCATTTGTATTGAAGGGTTAGTTATTGATCAGTAGTGGAGTGTATTGTAATACCTACAATTGTCTAAATCCAGTACCCATGTGATACATCCATTAACTACCCAATAAAAAAGGTCAACAGAAACTGGTCCACTGGAGTTGACCACAAAATATAACTGAACAAAGTTCTGTTTTCTTTTACAAACAGCATTTGTCTGCAGTTACAGTTTGGACCTGCTGATTGCAGAAGTCTGAAGCTTTGTCCAAGTTGTGTATCTCCCGCTGAACAGGTCTTGTCACCATTTCCTGCTAAATGACGTTTATCAAATGTCTCTCTATGTATTTGTTTTACAATATTTTCTTGATAAACAGCCTGAAGTTTTCCAAACTCGAGTTCAAAAGCTAATAAAGTGCTAGTGTACGTCTCTCAGCATTCGCCCCGTCGTTTTGTTTTTACTCCTAATCAAGTTTGATTTTTTTCGCTGCCAGTAGAGAAGAGCAACGGTTCGTCCAGTAATTGTTGGAATTGGTGGCAAGTTACTTGTTTTATAATTTGTGTCTATCAATTTATTTAGAGTAATGGAAATAAATGGTAAGTCGAGTTAGTGTTGGCATGTGAAGCAGTAGGTGCAGAAAGGAAAATCTGTACACACATTTTATTATTAAATTTTTTGACCCAGTTTGGACAGACTCCTGTCGTGAATCGCTTTTATTATTAAACGCAAACAGACTTTAAAGGACGTTGTGTAACCTAATGTATGAGGTCATCGGCTATGTTCCAGGAATTTCTTAAATCCTCAATTAAAAAAAACAGTTTTAATTTCCTCTGTGTATTGTTTGTTCTTGTTGAGGTCACAGTTGAATAATTAGTTCACAAAAAATAGAAACATTCATTTATTTTAGTCCAAACTTGGCAGAAATTGGAAGAATAATTCACATTAAATAAACATACATTACAAGTAATTAATTTAATTAGCACGGGGAACACTTCTGATTTACCACTTTCTTTTAAAGATGAAGGGATTAAGTCCGGAAGACCATTATGGCACGATGCTCTTCACATGAAGTCACGCTCACATGTGTGTGTATATACATATACGATAAATATAATTAATAATTCTACAGTCCACTCTTCAGAATGTCAGATGCCTGCCTGCCTCTCACAATGTGCCGCTCTCCAGTTTCAGATCAACCTTCATTTTCTGTTTCTCCATGACTGCCTCCAGCTCTGTGGTCCTTCGAGCGTCCTGAAGAAACAAATTAGAGCAGATGAATATAAGAGAGTTTTTACTGATGATCACTAGATGAAAAGATTCGGTTTACCTCCAGCAGCGCCCTCTGCACAGTGAGCTGGCTGTACACTCTGGCGCCCTCGTCTGGAATCACAGATCGTAGCTCTTCCTTGTTGAGGGAGAAGAGCTGGGCGCCTGTCAGCACCCCCAAACACGACGTCGTCCTGAGAGACAACAAAATTAGTGCCTGTAGAGTCACTATAAAGACCAGATCGTTGGTCAGACACTCACGGTTCACTGAAGCCTTTCCCTCTGAGCCACTCGGCCACCTCCTCTGGAGGAGAGTGATAGTCCAGAGGAATGGAGGTCTCGGTGGAACGAGGAATGGCCAGAGGTTTGTTCAGATTGGCCTTTCCGTTGGTCAGCCTCTGGAGCAGCTCATCATTCACCATCATGGCTGAAAAGGAATAATATATCAAAACATTTCACGCATAATTGACGATATAACTTTGTGTCTCAGTGTAAAACACACACAAGTCTACCTTTATTGGTGTCCTCTGCAGCTGAAGTATGCTGGCTGTAGGGCGGCAGGCTGCGTGGGCGTTGGGGAGACGGGACATGGGGCAGAGCAGGAGGGCTCGGCGGGACA
>CAAKHC010007501.1:0-16257 GCA_901007825.1 Macroramphosus scolopax | reverse complement strand
TGTGTCTCAGTGTAAAACACACACAAGTCTACCTTTATTGGTGTCCTCTGCAGCTGAAGTATGCTGGCTGTAGGGCGGCAGGCTGCGTGGGCGTTGGGGAGACGGGACATGGGGCAGAGCAGGAGGGCTCGGCGGGACAGCGGAGAAGGTGTTGCCGAGAGGAGGCAGGGCTGGAGCCTGCAGGAATGTTGAACGGAGAGCAAAGAACACCGGTATTCACTCAGGTATGGATAGGTGAGAGCATGCCTGTGTGCTTGTTCATTGCGGGTGTACGTTTGCATCTTACGTTGGGGGGCTTGTTGGTGACGGGACTGTCTATGTGAGCCGCAGGTTCCAGGATGTTGAAGGGAACAAAGCCAATCTGGTTGAACCGATTACGACACTTCCACCAACGCTTGGATGACTCGATCACCTGTGAGGGACGCAGGAGTGAGTGAGAGCACTGTCAGGTGTGACAGACGTTTCCTCAAGAAGCCTCAGCATCGCCATGAGCATGTCGCACTGTGGGACTACATGATTTACTTCAGTACCTCTAGTGATTCCCCCTGCTGCACTGAAAGCTCACTGCTGTTCCTGGCGATGAAGTCGTAACTGCAGCTGTAGAGCCTCTCGGGCTCGGGCTGGAGCTCTCTGCTGTCCCTGAGAGGAAACCAGAGGGAGTCAGTTCTAGAGCAGAGCAGGGTAAATGGATATCGCTTTTGATTGCTTCTTAAAAGTTAAAGGATGACTTACGTTTCGCTGTGGGTGTCCAGAGACCCTACTGGCTGGGGGGCCTGTGGCTTCTGTAGGTGCAAATCAGATGGAAGTTAAAGTTAAAGTTATCTACACAAGACTCAAAGTACTTTCTATTTCTTTTCAAGCTTGGTTGCGTATCGCATCTGATAGTAACGCATTATAGCGCGTCATTATGCTCAACCCACATGTTGTACTTGTACACACTCATTTAATTGCTCTACTCTCAGAGGACAACGAGCCGAGTCATCCGCAGGTATTCTGTACCTCTTGTTTTACTTGGAGGGCTTCATGTTTGTGTTGTGACTCGACCGGATCCTCCCAAACCTGCCCGTCCACCCTCAATGGTTCAGGTTTCCAGCCGTCCAAGAACACGGGGGTGAACGGAGCGACAGGCCCTCTGAGCTGAGAGCTGAGGGAGCAGAAAACCAAAACGAGTATTAATATTACACATCCAGTCTTTTAACACCCACTGGAACATTTGGAAGGCCCGAGGTTAACCACAAGATGTCATGGGATTGTCTGTACTGACCGAGGGAGCGTCCAGTTGGGGCCCAGAGACGTCCACAGTTGCCTCTCCTCCTCATTCAGGCTGTCTTGCAGCAAGGACACAGCGGAGGTGGTCAGGGCGGGGCTGCTGACCGAGGCTCCGAGAGCTGCTCCCCCCGTTGTTTTCACCATCTGAACACACCCAGATAAGACGAAACCAGTGTTCATGCAAGGGGGGTTGATACCACTCTCGCATGTTGGATACTGATTAAACACTACAACCTTGAGACCTTATCGGATACAGTAATATGACCAGTAATAGACCGATACTGATACTGAGAATCATATCAGCCCATCTAATGCTCTCTTCTTCAGCCACAAAGCAAACAGACCCATTCTACCTCTGATTCCATTGGTCAGTACGTATTTATAACTAAGATGAAAAAACACTAATAGATCCTTTACAGCTGCTATATTCTATCAGTTAGAAGAAAGACGTCTTGGCATCTCCAGTAATACAAACAAGGCCAAACACTTCAGACATCTGAAGAAAGCGTGCTCGTATTCAAGCACTACAATGAATCCTGCCTTTATCAAGTGGTTATCACACAGGGAACTGCCCTCTGTAAATACTGAATGGAAGGTAGGGCCGGGAGATATTGCTTAACTCCGCTGATGACATTCTGCAACCAACAGTCACTCTCATTTTAAACCAAGTCATAAATCTTGATCAACATATCAACGGTTTAGTATATTAGAGACACTTGTTTAAATCTGAAGCAGGTGGATGATTGAAGGTTTGGATATAAACTCACCATATCCAGAGGTTTGAACACATGATGAACCAGCTCCACTGATGACGGATTGCTGATGGTGGATTTCAGACGGGCCTACGAAGGAATATACAGAGGAATATAACAACGCAGCACAGCAAGATAACCGAACATGATAAGGAAATGTAACCTGACTGAACACAGACCAGGAGGCTGAAGCAATATTTGAATTTCTGGAAGATATCAATGAATTCCTCCTCCGGTGGGGGGCGGGCCTTCACAGTGAGTAAGTCCTCTGTGTTCAGAAATAACATACAACATTAATCAAACGCAGTTTTATCAGATGTGAAACTGTATCCACAAACATAAACACGCATGTCTTTACCTTCAGCACTCTGCTTCTTGCTCTTCTTCTTCTTCTTCTTCCTCTGGCTGAGAACCGTTGCTGCCTCGGCAGTCTGCTGCAGCTTGGACATGAAATTCTCAATGTCATCAAAACAGTGGTTGAGGATCCCCTGGGGAGGAAGAAACAGGTTTGTTAGACTGCTCGGACGTAATTCACAAACAAAGATGAAACAGGAGAAGGTGATGAGGAACCGTACCACTTCTCTCTCCGCTCGCAGGAAGGAGATATCAGGTTCCCCGTTCGCTGTCGTGAGATAGGGAAGAGGATTCAGTTCGTCCATTTTCATTCATAGCCTCGGATAGCCTTGGTCTGTGAATTCCTGCCCCCCTCTCACCCCTCAAACCCTCCCCCTTAGTCACACAATGCAATCTCTGTTCTCCCCGTAGAAGCTTTCAACTCAAATTGAACCTCTTCTTTGCTTTCCGTCCTCTCACCTCCGAATCCCTCCAGCTGCTTTAATTCAACACATTTACAGCAAAAGATTCACGTAAAAACACTTTTATTTCTCCTCACCTCTGGGTCCTGGGTAAGGCGGGGGGTTGACCGGTGGGGGGTTTGGAGCATGTGGGATCGGGTGGCTCGGGATATCGTACGGGTCGATCATCTCGTCCTCGCTCTGAGGAAGTCTGAAGAAGGGCGAGAGAAGAGTTTCCTCGCAGATGAGACACCTACACTCACGCCCTGTTACGACAGGTTTACAGGCAGCAACCTTTGTGTCGGTGATGCTCACTCAGCGCCATCGCAGGAAACACCCTCCGGTGAGGGCTTGAAAAAGGAGTCAAACAAACATTCCCAAACACACAGTTAACTCTCTCACAGGTTTCCACTTCCCAAATGGATGAAACCTTGACGACTGGTGACAACAGGACGAGATTTGTGAGCTTTTAATCCAGTTAATCGTCTATCAACAGATATAATATGAGGTCTCTGCAACCTTTACAACCTGTTGAAAGCACTTTCAGTTTAGGTGAATGTCTGCTTCACTCTCGTGGTATCTGCACACACCTCGGGGCGTTGACTTAAGTCTTCCTTCTATTTGAATTAGCACAGGTACTAAACACAGAAGCCTCGGCCGTCTATCTTACCACATTCAAGTTTGTCTTCCACACGTCCTTTAAAAAATGCTCGAAATGTTCAAAGCGGGTTATCCATGCCGGAGCCTGCAGACTACTGCGCTTATCCCTCCTCTGCCAATGGCCTTGTTAACTCCGTCACACCTTCTCAAGTTATGTGGAAACCAGTCAAACAGGTCTGTCGCTCTCTCTCGGTTGTTTACATTGCAATCTCCTTCACACACTCAGACAGGTGGATGGTGACACAGGTTCACTTGGACCCAGTGGAAAACATGACGTAACGGCGAGTGAGACAGAGGAGGGAACAGTTGAAAGACACATGGGGCTGAGCTATCATGTGTTAGCTGCCGGTTGTTCGGCTGTCTATGGACCTCTTCTCTTTTTTTGTCTCTATGAAAACATTAATGCAAACATAGAAACACAACCTCTGAAGTTCAAAAAGGTTCAGTGACTCAAAGTTTTTTCATTATTAAAGGCTTAGAAAAGCTTTTCTTACAAATCGCCAGTTGTTTTTGCTTTAAAGAGGATGACAATGATGTTCACTGTACCTGAGGGGATTAGGAAGCTTCTTGGAGGAACCTGAAACTACCTGTGCGATGTGGTCACAGATCTGCTCTGCCTGCGAGAAATAAAAGAATCTTAAAGTGGCATCATTTGTAAAACTTGAGCCCCTCTGACGATTCAAACGGTCAGAGGGGCAGGCAGGGACGTTGCTCAAGAACTCCTGCTTACCTTCACGGTATCACAGTTGAAGAAGTGAATATCCGGCTTCTTCTCATTGGTGCTTACGCAGACTAGAAGTAGGAGTGATGGGAAGTGTTTCTCCGATGTAATGGATTCGCAGCGGTATATGGAATTGAAAGAGTAGATCTCCAGCTCGTCCTATATGAATGATTGATGCTTATATGATAATGAACATTTCTCAGTCAGATATTGACAGCGTTTACGCTCCTCTTGCATCTCTTCTCACCTGCGTTTGCGTGTCCCTGAGACGAATGGACTCCACTCCCACATCCAAGAACATCTGTTGACTCCACAGCTTCTTGTTTTCCGCCAGGTATGAGAGGCGTGACTGTGCTTCCTCCACGCTCTGCACATCCCCACCCTGGAGTGAGAATGTCAGTAGGTGCTGCAAACACAGAGGCAACAGTAAAGGACAGGAAACAAATCATTGTAACATACATGATCTGAGGGAAAATGTTCAAGTGTATGTACGGCGGAAAAGACTTACGTTAACAAGATATCGTGAAAGGTTTGTCATCCTTCGTAGCTCTCCTGTTAGTCACTTGTGATGAGATAATAGAGAGATTCCCATTCAGAAACAATTCAGGCGGAGCTCTAAAGGGTGAGGTCAAAGGAGCCACTAATAGAAGTCGACAGTTTCATCCACGACTGATGGATTTGTTGTTTTAAGATACACAGAAGTTTTCACCTCATCTATTTTATATACACTGAAGAAAGAAGTCTCAGATAGTACCTGCTGAAGAAAAAAAATATGTTCTCTTCCTGCGGCCTGCGCCTTGTTCTGATTCAGTAACCCCGGGATTGTACTGAGAGTGAGCCGCTCAACCAGTCTGACAACAATACAGTCTATCTCACTATTCAATCATTCTGCTCCTCTGGGACAATTACTTCTGGAAACACTGGTATCACTCACGCCTCTTCGATTGTCTTCATACTAAATGACGTGACCCATATTTCAAAATAAAAGTCCAGAGACGAAAATAAGCGTGGTCATTTTTTGAACATTGATACTAAAAGAAATTGTAAATACTGACAAAATATCTACATCAGCACCACTGAGAGTCAATGTGCTGGTGAGAAAAGACCTTTATTGAGAATTGACATGAGCATTTGATTAATAACTACCACAAAAAAAACACACAGTGAGCAATTTAGAGGATTATCATTATTATTTTTTTAAGGAGCTTCACAAAACACTACAAATAATGAATAGTGGGATAAATAATGATAAAAAAGGACTACATTTCCATTCACCTTCAGTGGAGTTTGAGTTATTATTAGTTTACATGTTCAAATAAAGTAGTTGACAAGACAAGAGGCTCATCGGACCTTCCACTTCACCAGTCATGAACACCTGCTACAATTAATAATTGATGTTTAATTAACTTACCCAGGTTGACAAGCTTCCAATTCTGTATTCCTGTTTTCAGCGGCTGTGTTTGTTGTGTAATACAGACGGACTAATCTACGTGGTGGTGTTCCTGCAGGTATCTCGCTCTCCCCTCTTTGGCATTGAAAGCTTTTAGAGCAGAGGTGTGTCGCCCCGCACTCTCCCGCCCAGCCGACCGCCCCACCTTAGAGATACAAACACTCATTCTGGCTCCTGCACGGCCACATACTAACATGTCCATCACATTGGGACACCCTAACCTGATCGGAGCTTTCAATCTATACATATATTCATAGTCGGATTACCACGTGTTTATACTCAGTGTATTTAACTAAGCATCACTTTTAGCAAACTATACATGAAGTTCAAATTAAATGTGAGCTGTCAAATTCTACAACAGTCCAAATTGGAGGGGGGCTACTCCATCCACTTGTAGAGGAAATAGGCGGAGTCAGGTGAAGTGGCAGTGACAGCTCATGACTTTGGTTTAAAGAACCGTTGGATTACTTTTTTTTCAAATAATCTCTACTCTTTGAAACAAGGTATTTATCACTTCCTGGTGAATGTACGTCGCTATACCGGAGCGCGTGGTTGATCTTGTACATGCAAGGTTGTATGGTGTTTTTCTTTTTGCCTTGAAGACAGGCATACGTGGCAGACACGCGTGCTAGTGTGTGTGTTTGTCTTTGTGTGTGTGTGTGTGTGTGTGTGTGTGTGTGCGTCTCCCAGGTCAATGTGACTTTAATGTGTCTTTGGGGATTGTGATTATTGTCAATGCACTAGAACGTGACTTTTTTAAGTGCTTACGAAACAGGCGTGAATAAGTGAATTATTGCGTCAGATTACTTTCTTTTTGTATCCATCTCCACAGACTAAAAGCGCAACGAAAAGAAAACTAAAAATACACTCTAGAAACAAAAACCGTCGCGGAGAAATTTTTTTAAAAAGTATATATCTCCTAAGTATCGTTATTAGACAATCCAGGAGACGTGGATACCATCAGATCCACTGAAACGTTCCCTGAACATTTCACCTCACCACTTAAAGTAACGCAGACGGTCTTAGATATTATAGTAAATAAAAAAAGTTCATGTCTGTTTTTCACCATTGAACTGTGTGTTTAACAGTCATCACACATTGCAAAGTGTTTGTTATAGTAGGAAAGCATCAGTAATACCAGTCCAATAATATGTAAAAAAAAAAAAAAATACAACAAAACATTCCTCAGTCGGATACTACATGCTAATAACATTGTGCTGGTTTTGAGCCCAAGCAGAATAAATTAAGTACATTTTAAGAGTCACTTTGATTTATCAACTGAACTTCGATATTGGCTGATATTTGCTTTGTTGACTGCCATCGGCCTATTGGCATGTAACATAACAGTCAAGGATGGCAGTGGCTGAGACAACAAAAATGTTTTCAAAATAATCTTTGCAATGTACAACAGACAAAATAACCATAAACAAAGAATTCACAACAGGCATTTAGCAATATCAAAAATTACTTGAAACATTCACAATTGGTGCATCCCTAAATATAACCATTGGTTGCATGCTGTGTTCAGTGACCTCCTCCTCTCACTCCACTCTGCCCACTCTTGTATTCTGTAGCTTGACGTTACTTACAGTGACGAACAGCCGTGAACGCAGCACGTAGGCGTCAATCGAATGGCGCGAGGGTGAATAAACCTTAATGGCGATAATACAGACGTTAACGGGTGAAATATTTACCTCATTCAACACATAATATAGTGTTATGGTTTATATTTCCATACTTCTATTTTTCAGTAAAGTTATCAGTGTGTTGCAGCTCATTTGATTATGCGAATAACAACGTAGCTTCGACGTGGTTTACACTGGTGGCTACACGTGGACCGAAGAAGAAATCAACTCCGAGATTTTAAGTTTTCTTCCACCTGCTGTGTTTCTTCTCATTTACCTCCCAGTTGACGACACTAAGGTGAGTTTGGTGTGTGGTTGGTTGCTGTGTGTTGTGTTCGGTTGTCTGTGTGTGTGTGTGTTGACAGTGTGTCGAGACAAAGACATGTGCTCTGTGATGATGGACTCCACTGACTTGTCGTAGGTCGGTGGTTTCATGTTACCAGGCAATGGGGCTGCAACTAACTTTACCCTTTAAAATGCCTTGAAGGTATTATAAACGTTTGAAACGCGCTAAGTATCTCCTAATGAACAGTGTGTGAGTTGATAAATGTATACGAGGACTCGTCTAGACTAATCAGAGATTAAGTGCACCTGTGTTTCAAGGTGAATACAGTGGTGGGATAGCTAGCTGCTACACTCGTATACCAGTGTATCAATCCCAGCCTGCACCAATACAATAAGACCTGCCCTAATAGGTGGCCAGACTATTACAAGTGCATCACAATTAAATTCAATTCCAATAACCAACTGCAGCTTCCTCTTAAACAGTTCCAGGAACTGGAACAACATGACCTACAACAAAATAGACTGTCAGATGTAGCCATAGATTGTATGAATTTTTTCCCATTTGTAAAGCCTTGTCAAAACTCTCATATTATGAGATGACTTAATACTCAATGTGTATATTATTGCTCAATATACCTTTGTGTAAATACACAATGGTATCTATCTTTTTGGAATGGGTTGCCCAGTAAATAGTTATTGTATCACTTCCCTGAGAACCAGCAATTTGAAAAACCAGCAAATCCGAAAAATTAATCCAAAATCGAATTGAAAACGTTTGTCCTCCTCCTGTGTATACAAGTGGAATGCACAGGGAGGAAGAGAAACTTAATTTGCATGCACAAGGTTTCATGAAACCAACTTCTTTTACAGCCCAATCCAGGTGATTGTGTGGCAGTTGTTGGTGTAAAAGCTTGTAATATTGTTTGAGAGTGAGAGTAGATCCTTTTGTACAATTTGACTTCTTTTTGCAACCACTGGCCATTAGAAAGAATGCAGGTTCCACATTGGCTTCAATTTTCAGACCTGGAAGCTGCATTGCCGTCCTTTTTATAGTCTGTGAACTTACAGTTGAAATAAATGTTAATCTGTCAAAGTCATCATACATCCGTTACTATCAGAAGGATGATTGGATGCAAAATCATGAGTGTCTTGTTTATTTCTTTTGTCACATCTTGTTGAAGATGGAGAG
The DNA here is from genome assembly GCA_901007825.1 of Macroramphosus scolopax. Classification (NCBI taxonomy): domain Eukaryota; kingdom Metazoa; phylum Chordata; class Actinopteri; order Syngnathiformes; family Centriscidae; genus Macroramphosus; species Macroramphosus scolopax. The sequence continues at coordinate 7,512 of CAAKHC010007501.1, read as the reverse complement.
TAAGCCTGCAGAGTCAGAGATTGACGGCTGCGCTGGTGATGAGAGCCAACAGGATTCATCGGCGCCTGCAGCTCGAGCTGGTTGGAACAGTAAAATCGAGTACTTTTTGGCTCAGGTTGGATTCAGTGTTGGACTTGGCAATGTGTGGAGGTTTCCATATTTGTGCCATCAGAACGGAGGAGGTGAGCAACTATTCCTGACATCCATATTAGATGGTTAACACTGAAGTCTGGGTTTGTCTGTTTGGTTTGTTTTTCAATAAGGTTTTTACTGTTGTGTCCACAGTATCAAATTGAGACTTGACTTTTGCCGACTCTCCTCAGGATCATTTCTCTTCCTGTATGTTCTGATAATGCTGGTGGTGGGTATTCCCTTGTTCTTCCTGGAGCTGGCGTCCGGTCAGGCCATCCGACAGGGCAGCATCGGTGTGTGGAGGTACATCTCTCCCAGGCTTGCAGGGATTGGCTACTCTAGCTGTGTGGTAATTTAACAATTGTTTCATGATGAACCTACATTCTTACGTAATCACATTCAGTTTATGAATGTTAAGGCATTCCAGGTGTACCATTTCACATTTCTAGTAATTCTGTCCTCAGGTAGTAAAATCCAGTTGTTGAATGTCCTCAGGTGTGTTTCTTTGTGGCCGTCTATTACAACGTGATCCTTGCATGGAGTATTTTCTACCTTGGGAACTCATTTCAGTACCCTTTGCCTTGGGAGAAGTGTCCAGAACACGGGAATATAACAGGTACATGTACAGTATATTCCTTCACGACTCGCAGCAGCAGTCGAACACATGACGAAGGTCATTGACTATCTTTGTTTCCTTTCAGTAAAGGAATGTGAGATGAGCTCCCCCACGTCTTATTTTTGGTACCGCAAAGCTCTGGACATCACAGACTCGATTGATGAGATAGGCACTTTCAACCCATACATTGTGGGCTGTCTGCTGGTTGCCTGGACCATTGTGTGTTTGGGGATGTTCAAGGGTATCAAGACCTCTGTCAAGGTATGTTTATTAAAAAGATAATTGTGTTCACTGAAAGTGTCTGTGTGCGTGGGCCTCTGCTAATGCAGAGCCATGTGTGTAAAGACATTTACATGTTCATGTATTCCTCTTTTCTGACAGGTGATGTATTTCTCCTCCATCTTCCCGTATGTCGTGCTGTTCTGCTTCCTTGTACGAGGACTTCTACTCGACGGGGCCATAGAGGGAATCACCTACATGTTCTACCCCAAGGTACCAGCAAATACAGTTTCTGCACAGGCTGCAGGATGCAGAATGTTTCCCTAACGAACTTGCTGCTCTCTCCGTATTTACAGTTTGAAATCTGGGCAGACATCCGGGTGTGGCGGCAGGCGGCCACGCAGGTCTTCTTCGCTCTGGGCCTCGGCTTCGGGTCCATTATCGCCTACTCCTCCTATAATCCCAAGAACAACAACTGCCACCGTGATGCTTTTACCGTTTCCTTCATTAACTTCCTCACGTCCGTGCTGGCCACTCTGGTGGTGTTTGCTGTTCTCGGCTTCCGTGCCAAAGGGACGGTCCTGAAATGTGTCGCCAGGTATGTTACTGATCATGATTAATCTGTGCGTCCGACAGTGTCTCATCACAGTTTTTTGACAATGAATTCTATATCAGAAAATGATCTCCTGTCACAGTTTGCATGCTTTTCATCAAATGTTTACAGTAGGAAGGATTGAAGCACACATTTAAAATTTGATATTCTTTTTCTTAGTAATATCCAGCAGCTGTTGGTCGAGGACCGCAGCGGTAATGTGGATACAAACCTGTTGCCAGGATTTAACTACTCTGATCCCGGGACTGTGGCCCTGGAGGACTACAGACACTGGTTTAAACAACATGGAAACAATGTCCCGGGGAATTTAACAGACTGCGACCTGGAAAAAGAAATGAAGAATGTAAAACATTTTTTTCAAAGTCGGTTAGTTTCCAAATAAATTTAGAGTCTTGTCACAAATGGAAACTTAAGTGCTTCTGTGTATGTCCAGGGTGTGGAGGGGACAGGCTTGGCCTTCATCGCCTTCACAGAGGCCATGTCACTCCTGCCCGGCAGCCCTTTCTGGTCGGCACTTTTCTTCCTCATGCTGCTCAACTTAGGGATCAGCACCATGTTTGGCACTATGGAAGGCATCCTCGCCCCTCTCACTGACCGCTTCAATATTCTGGCCAACAACAAGACCAAATTCACAAGTAAATACCAGCTCCACTTGTTTTAACTCCACCATTCAGTCTCTAGATGCACAAAACAACTCGACCCTTCTATTAAAGCATCCATCCGCCTGTGTTTCTTCCAGTTTTCAGCTGCGTCATTGGCTTCCTGATTGGCCTGCTCTTCACCCAGAACTGTGGAAACTACTTTGTGATGATGTTTGATGATTACTCCGCCACGCTGCCCCTCATCATCGTGGTGGTCTTCGAGACCTTCAGTGTGTCATGGCTGTACGGAGCTGACAGGTAACATATACTTTCAGACTGCAGGAAACTTTCTTAACAGTTGAAATCTTGAAATGTGAACTACTTTATTAAGTTCTCCTAATATTCCTCTCTTTGTGAAGATTCCTTGATGACATCGAGGTGATGCTGGGCTGGCGTCCCTACGTCATTTACAAATACCTGTGGAAATACATTTGCCTGCTTGCCATGCTGGCGCTCCTGGGAGTCACAACCGTTAACATGTTCATGAAAACACCCACATACATGGCCTGGAACCAAGCGAAGGTATTTAATATAGATGTATTAGTACTCTATTCTCAATACAAGTACATGCTATTAATTCTATGTAAATATCACATGATGTCTATCTTCTGCGCCCACTGTGGCTCTTTTGCACTTACTGATTTAACAGCCTCTGTTTAACATTAACACTTTAAGTGCATCAATTATGCAGCACAATGATGCTCACACACTTGAATTATTCAAGCTAGGCAACTAATTGAGGCCCCACAGGTTAATCTTCTATAAATCAGCAGCTTTAGACGGTGCAGTTCTTAGATATGTTGCTTCCTGAATAAGGAAGGATTCATTTGATTCCTTTCTCCAGGCTTCTGATGAGTACCTGCCGTACCCCGGCTGGGCTCTGGCTGTCATGGCTCTTCTGGTCATATTCGCCATGATGCCCGTCCCCCTGGGCTTCATCCACAATGTTCTGCAGGAAAGGACGAAAAGATCGTCCAGAGGCACAGAGATGGGTCAGTACAGCGTTGTTTGCTCCGACGACAAGTCGGAGACTCTGATGACCAACGTGTCAGAAGGGCACCAACGGAACGGGGCTGCTGCTTCCTTGACTTAAGCTGGGGGCTCCACACACTTCCTGCAGCATTCAGACGAACTTCCACTCTAATTTGAATTTAATGTGGAAGACCTAGAATTAATAATTACCTCTGCCAAGGAGGTAATTATTGTAAGCGTTGGCGTAATCCTGTCTGTTAGCAGGATTACGCAAAAACTACCAGACTGATTTTCACTGAATTTGTTGGGCCTGAAGAGGAAACCATTGAACTCCAGGGAAGATCGTGATGACTGCCGTCCACGAGGTCCCGTGTGCCTGTCAACTAGTTGCTCCTGCTCGGTGTTCCCTCTAAGCGATCAATTCTACGTGTACATTTCTAATTGGATGCATTTCAACTATGAATTTTTCAGCAAATATTATATTTCTATTCGTTTGCAATGCATCCGGACATATGTGATGATTTCAGCTGTGGAGTCACATACGACAGGATGGAGGGCGGTCGGCCCGCGTGGACGTTTGCGATCTCCGAGTGCGTTTCTAAACATGTTACGAGTTCCAAGCTCTTGATTTTACAGTCATTTGTTGTCCAAATGGGTGTAAACAATATCAATTAACTTTCCTATTTATTCTAGATGCCTTACACTTTTCACCTTTTTAAAAGTACTTATGTGAAATTCGGTCCAGGAACAATCAGGATGGCCAGTGTGAGGCCAAAAAAACATTTAAGAACAAGTTGTAACTGTCATTTAAAGGGCTCGACTCAGCTGCTGCACTATATATAACTCTTAAGTACTTCTTATTTGCATTTGATTGCTTGCAGGATGTGTGAGACTTCACACAGTCACATCATTGTCTTCCTTTTTCATAGCAACGTTTCAGCTTTTGTAAATTTCAAGGATGAATTGAAATGGATTTGATTGCTGTCGAATGTCCGTGTACTGATGACACGTTCCTTCATTTCTGAGCCTCGCTGGACAGAACCATGAAAGTCTTCCAGCATATGCATAGTATGAAAAACATTTATTTTCTCTTTAGACTATTTGTTCAATATTTGATGCTTTTCAGTAGTGTTTGTATAGAGATTGTTTTTCTGAAACTGTAATATAATACATGTTTGTAATATATTGTTGCCCTGCTATTTATAAAGGTTTGTCTGCAGAAGTCATGCATCATTAATTAGTATGAGGATTATAGCCAGCTCGTGATTGTAGTTTTGGTTCACTGGGTGAGTGAATAAAAGTTGTGAAAATAATTCTCATATCACGATAAGTTTAGCGAGACAAGCTCGGATGTCCGAGGCCAACTTGGCTTGTTGGCAACAAAAATCACATTCCACAGATCACAATGCTGAGGAGTTCATCAGTGTGTTTGGAAAGTGTCTTTGAGTCCTTTGAAAACTGCTTTACAAATAAAATGTATTATTATTAATTTGGGTTCTCAGTGATGAGTACAGATTTCATAATATTACTTTTCATGTCTTTGTTCTGTCATTTTAAACAGTGAAATAAATGGAAATAAATGTATATTGATGCGACACTTCTAGATCTTTTTTCTTTTGGCAAGAGAGTTGGTTTGGACGTCGTATCAACTGGACGTTGGTCTAGTTGTTGCATGAGATCTCAGCAGTACATGATTGTGTCAATAGGGAGCTCTGTTGCACTGTAATAAACATTTAAGCTTTGATTTTGTTTTTTTTTTATATTTTATGAACCAATTATTACTGTTTTAAGTACCCAAGTATTATCATTCATTGACTACAGCCCTGTCTATGCATCCATCTCTCCTCTGTTGACGGCTTTGTGTGTTACTTGGCTGAGCTATTTCCTTTAGTTGTATGCTTGTGTGGAAGACTACTCGCAGGTGTCCCATTGGACATGCAGGGTGTCCGGGGAGTTCTGTTGTCTTGGCTGCAGTGTGACTTCAGTCAGCCAGAGAGGCAGACAGGACACGATCAACACCCCGGCATCCACGCTTTAAAGTACTTCCAGAGGCCTTTTGTACACGCTGGCCCAGGTCGGGTTTGCTGCACACAAGCGGAAGGTTCTAACTGAAGCTGTGTGAAGGTGAACCGGTGGCTGAGCGTCATGGCGGGTCTGGCTGCTCTCTGCCTGCTGCTGGTGTTTCCACTGAGCAGCTGCAAGAGCACCCTGCAGTCCGAGCAGGAGACCAACACCCATCAGGCCCTGGGAGCACCGCCGTCTCCACCTCACATACAGGATCTGCTACGACAACAGGAGATCGCTCATCCAAATACGAAGCGGACTCGTGAGTTGATTTTGAAATAATGTTAGATTAGCATAATTAGGTTACGTCTAATGTGGGATATTAGAATTTGAATTGGATTCTCACTGAGATGTTCTCTGCAATGGGTTTGTTCCTGCACAGATGCGCACGCAGACAAAGATAACGCCAGAGTGGGCCTCTTCATCGCTGCGGCCATGGGAACCTTCGCTCTGATGGCTGCAGTTTACTGCATCTACAACAAGTTCTACTCCAAAGAGCAGTACCTGCACACACAGCTCAACGAGGACCCAGGTACAGTGTCCAAACACAAGTTCACAGAATAGACTCCTGCCTCCGTTATAGACATCATGTTGCACGGCAACTCTTTAACTTGCTCGTTAATAACATCCCAAACATTTCTTGCCTCCTCATCTGCAGATACGACCTCTGACCCGATGGACTCTCCCTGTGTGTACTACCACGCCTCTGTTGACTCCAGTGCAGTGAATGTACAGAGAGCTGGGTACGGATCTCTCTCGGACACTCCATCCACCATCTCTGTCCCACCCTGCCTGTCCCCTCCACCCTCTGCCATGCCCTTCCCTCCGCTCTTCCTTCCCTCTTCCTCTTTAAGAACTATATCAGCTAAAGATTTGGAGAAGAGTTGTATCTGATACCGAATGTTTAGCAGTGGCAGAAGTTTGAAAGACGATAGAAGAGGAAATAGTTCATTTAAAGTGCACAATATTATTATTTTCCTTATTTATCTGCACAGTTTGCTCTTGCTGTATGACATCACTGCACCACCCTGATTTGCACCTACGACCCTTCTTGAACAAAGAATACTGAAAATCTGAAGAAGAGACGTTGCTGAACTTGCAAGAAAATCATCGTTATTTTATCTGCTGATGTGATGACAGATGTTTCCATCCAGTTACTGCAGCTGCCAGTCGTCCTGGTTGACCTTTAACCCTTCTTTCTGTATGAACTGTAGTCATTGTGCCGTGTATTTAACCAGTTAAAAAAAAAAACTTCCATGCACCTTATTTACATTGTTTGTGTAAGATCACTGAAAATAAACTTCCCAATGATAGAAAACAATCAAGCTCATTTCTACTTTTCATGATCAACATACAGTAAATGGAGTATTTATATAAGGATTTTATCCAAAAGCGCTTTACAATGTAATCTCTCATTCACCCACTGATATCAGAGGCTGCCGTGCAAGCAGCCGACCAGCAGCAGGAGAATTAGGGGTTCTGTTTCTTTCATTTGTCTTATTCCAAAACACACATATGCACCAAGTTCCATGAGAACATACAGTAGCTGTTCCACATCCTGGACACATTGGTAGATGGAACAACAGGAGAATACATCTTTTATTAGGGCCCGAGCACAGTACTATTGTATTTCAAATGTTTCTTATTTTTAGCCCCCAAGTTAAATCGCCATTTTCAGGGCCTAAATGTGCTCAAAAAGTCATAGAAATTTGCAGATGTGTTCGGCCCGGCGAAAAGGGACATATTTTATGGGTGTGTGGTACATGAGTGTTCAAAATTGCCTCGATAGCGCCACGTAGAAAAATGGAAAATTGCGTTTAATTGCAATTTCTTTTGTACAGCATGAGCAATGATTGTACTGTAACACAATTATTGAAATAACCCATTTGTCATTTCACCAGTCTGCTGTTATCTGTATATCTTGACCTGCCTGCTGTGTGATATCATACTCTGATACTGACTGTTGATTGTGTCCTGTGTTTCCTCTCAGCTGTTTGACTCAGCTTCCCTGGATCACATTAAGACATTCAGAACAGAGAGACCTGTCAACTCTGTTGCCATCTCCCCAATTATGGACCATGTAAGAGAAGATTGTAACATGTGCATGCCGCTGCAACATACACCTTCACTTGGTGCTTTATCGTAGGACCACGACACAATGACTGCTGTCATCTCTGAACTGTGAGACGTGTGTGTGTTTGATTCAGGTGGTGATGGGAGGCGGTCAGGAGGCCATGGAGGTCACAACTACCTCC
>CAAKHC010007500.1:0-11210 GCA_901007825.1 Macroramphosus scolopax | reverse complement strand
ATCGTTTTCAAGGTCAAAGGGTTTGTTTCCATCAAGCTTTAGTGTCCTTTCTAATATATCTAATTTAAATGTCAAACTGAAATTACAAATGATTTAAATCTACTGTAGCTGAATTTGCATGTCACCATGTGTTGACTGTTGATAAAATGTTCGCAGTTTTAAATGTCATCTGTTTGTAACTCACCGCCCGGTAAAGGTGACACATCTTTCCGGGTGCACGCTTACAGTCCATCACTTCTTTTCCGCTTCCATCCCACCAGCATGTGATCAGCTTTCCCTCGGAGTGGCGGCCATCTTTGGCCCCTCGCACAGCTCGTCCGCCAACGCGGTGCAGTCCATCTGCAACGCTTTGGGCGTTCCCCACGTCCAGACCAAGTGGAAGCACCAAGTGTCAGACAACAGGGACTCGTACTACGTCAGCCTGTACCCCGACTTCTCCTCCCTCAGCCGAGCCATCCTCGACCTGGTGCACTTCTTCAAGTGGAGGACCGTCACTGTGGTCTATGACGACAGCACAGGTACAGGTACAGTCATTGTCCGCCTCCTTCTTACAGTACATCGATGCTTTCGTGTCCTACGAAAGATATCGGCGGACTTTACACCCTAAAAAAAAAAGCCAGGGGGGGGAAACAAGTCGTGAAGTACAAAAAGCAGCACTGCTGCTCAGAGTTCAGTGTGTGCTTTGTAACCTGTCAAGTTAATTCAGAAATCAATAGCCTACTGTTCTGCCTCGGTCCTCCAGGTGCAGCTCGTGTCAGTCTTCCAGGAGAGTGAGCAGCAGCGTAGACAAAAAAAAAGAGAACCACATTACCCAGAATGACCCTGTGTCTCTTCAGATTAATGCAATGCAGTATTGTGTTACGTGTGGGCTGACAACAGCCATTAATAACACGCAGGGACACTTGAGTGAGGCTATCGAATGTGTCTATAAAGCCGTTCTGTCTCTCCTGCGACTTTGTGCGGTGACTCATAACGCGAGTGATGTTTTTTTTTACGAGGTATTAGTGTAATTGCTCCAGAAAAAGACGACAATACTCAAATGATTTCTGCCTGTTCGTGAGCTATTTGTTGTGACAGCTAGACGTCAGACGGGACTCAAATATCGAAGGTTGCACGATGAAATCATGTCTTCTTTCCTCATCTGTTGCATCGTCCAGAGACATCCTGCCGCACGCTACCACCCACACGTTAACCTCGGATGACTCGTCCCACTTGACACATTATTCTGACTCAACCCCGTTGACCCGTCTCCACTTCCTGCCTCGGAGCTCGGTAATGTTAACATCCTCACGCAAACAGCCCCGGTGTGATGTCAAAGGGTGACCTCTCACCTCCGTCTGATCGGAGTGGCGTGGACCTCCTCCGCGGTGTAGCGAGTCCGCTAGAACGCACCTGACGCTCGGAGAAGTGTGACAGCTGCGTGGCTGCCACCAGCGCTTCCACCTGGTCCCGGGCTCACAAATCACGCGGCGTCATGCTCCGGGGCATCGAACTACTGATTGGAGCCTATCTGACGGCTGGCAGGAAAAACTATCCGAGGGGATAAAATATTCACACACAGCCGTTAGAAGATCCAGAGGGAAAGTCTGAAGGCATTAGCCAGAACCCAAAAATATCCACAATGACAGTGTTTCTCAAACGTTGAGCTCCCTTGACAGTTTTTTCTCTCCTCTTGCTTAACACCTCCCAAAGTGTCAAGACGAACAAAACCGGGAGAAGGAGACATGCCCGAGAGTAGGGATCTATTGGAATTACCTGAGGAAAGCTTTTGGAGGTTCGGTATTTCTCCCCTACAATGGTACTTTCACAACAAGACCTGCATGTTCCTATTTCACACCAATCTTTCGATAGGCCTCGGGGAGACCCGGCCCCACTCACAGTAAGACCATTAAACTGCTCACGCAGCAGTTCATTTCAAAATAAGAAATAGGCTGAGCTATCTTAAAGTGGTTCCACGGAGAGGAAAAAAAATCCTATCTCTCTCCAGTTCCCTCTTAAACTACCCTCGCTGCTCCATCCATTTTTATACCCATGACAAGTAATCATCTCTTCCATCAATCCAGCCTCTTTCATCCCTGGACTCTGAAGTTCTTCACTGAGGGAGAAACTCATTGTAATCTCATCACAGTATCTGCCGGAGAGCTTTCTACCTGAGCGTGTGGTCGGAAAAGAAAAAAAAAAAAAAAAAAAAGAAAGGTGAAGATTGTAGCTCAATATGTGACGGCGGCGCCGTCGGGCTCCCTCGGGGCAAGTACAAGCTGGGCAAACAGAGCCGCCTCTCATCAGAACACATCTGAAGTGCGTGTGACAGAGATAGGAGAGGCGGCGTTGACCGGCTTTCTATCAGGATAAAATTGAACCTATTCCATGCTACTGTTTGGTATCACAGAAGACGAAATACACATTGGGGCTGCTTCTGTGGGATTGGACGTTTCTGTGGGAGGGTGCAGATTGCTGCTTCTTTCTCTTGTTATGCTTTTGGAATAAAAAGAATGCAATGTGCTGGGTTGGTGTTAAATTCTCTTGATAGGTCTGCAGCAGCCGGTTTGCCTGCCAAGTATGAGTAGGAGGATCAATAGGCTGGATTAGGAAGCCGTGCATGGGATGCCTTTTTCTGCTGAGGAACCCTGAATGCAGTTGGTTTCGTTGGCCTCTCCGCAACCGGGGATACTTCAAAAAAAAAAAATGCTGGCAGATCAAAAAAACGCCACGTTGCCGCTTCTTTTAAAAAATTCCCTTTTTTGTCACACTATCTGTATCTCCTTTTGTCTGCAGGTCTCATTCGACTGCAGGAGCTGATCAAGGCGCCGTCACGATACAACATTCGTTTGAAGATCCGACAGCTGCCCACTGAGACCAAGGATGCCAAGCCACTTCTGAAGGAGATGAAGAAGGCGAAGGAGTTCCACGTCATCTTCGATTGCGGACACGAGATGGCTGCCTGGATACTGAAGCAGGTACGGAGCACCGCCTTAATGAGACGTGACGGCTCGTACAGTAGATCCGTTGCGGAAGACGCATCACCTTTACGATTGATAGTTTAGAGGATGGAACAATCGGCAAATAGGATCGTCTCCGTCCATCATAGCGTCTCTGAATTTAATTAGAAGTAAATGAACTGCAGTCCCGACATCGACAGACGTCCCTCTAATGGAAGCAGACTCGACACATAGACTCCTACTTATTGTACAACAGTAAACTCATATGTTCCCTTTATTACTGATGCAAATACTTCAGACACAGAGTGTAATCTCTTTATAGAATATTAGATCTCTACCACTGACCCCTCACGATGGAGGCTCTCTCCGTGGCACAATAAAGGTTTTTTAATTAGAAAGTCTAATTCTGCTCACAGGCACGTTAAATTAGTTTAACAGAGCCACATTCTTTATGAACACGGCGGCGGGTCCCGGCGAAAATTGCAGCCGTCTCACGAGTAGATTGCGCCGTTTGAAATGTCCCACACAGCCGAGCGTCAGCGGGGGGAACAACAATCGCGATTGCGTATCGATGACGAGCGCTTGACGGGCTCGACAAAGCGGCTCTCGACGCAGTAATGCAGATCCCTGGTGTATGTTTGGTGTGTACATTGTTCTCCGATAATTGCAGCGCTTCTTCTTATTCACTGCGACCAGAATAAAAGGGGGAGATGCAGAAAACCCAATTATATCACTACAATCAACACATTCTGTGTATTAACTTGTTAATTCTATTATTTATATATTAATAAAGCAGCTCACCGATTGGGTCAGTGGTCTTTTCTCTGAGCAGTTGTCACGACGACTGTGCAGGTTAAATCAAAATCTGAATGAATAGTGGGAATGAAAAGGGCAACAAGCTCATTACGCTATTCAGTTGTTGATTGTTGGTTACCGCCTGCTGATCTTCGTCTCCCCGTAGGCCCTGGCGATGGGGATGATGACAGAGTACTACCATTATATTTTCACCACCCTGGTGAGTACGCTTGCACTTCTTTCTTCATTTTTGTTGGCGTAAATCATTAATTGTGTGTTTAATCCTTTTTTTTTGACTTGAACCTGAACTCCAACCTGACTCAGCAGAGGATGTAGTGACTTCAGTTTATTCGTCCGAATTCCGCACCAACCTTCGGACTTTACGCTCGTGGTCAAGAGCGAAGGAAAACAGTTCGACGCATTTTGTTCTGACTATGACATCAGTTCGCCAAAGTTCTTTGATGTACAAAGATTGTTCGCTGAAAAAAAAAAAAAAAAAACAGCAGCACATCATGGCCGAACCCCGAGAACAGAAGAAGACTAAGAGCTCAGATAATAGCCCCGAGCCGATGAGACTGTCAGCCATTTGGTCCATTAAAGCTCTAACAAACAAATGGCTCGCTGTGTTATCTGAGGGAACAAAATCTGAACAACAGAGAGAAAAAGGTAAAGGAATACTGACCTGCAAAAGGCATTTAGCAGCGCCAAGGATGTGTAACTATCTCCGATGCGCCCACGTAAGGACACCAGATGAAAGCAGAGGGAGGGACAGCAGGGATGTCATTGGGAAAGGGAAGAGAATCATAATTAAAAGCCTGTTTCCTGCTTGTCGAGTGGAAACATGCCTGCTTTAACATCAGCCAGTGTTGGCAGGTCGTGAGTCAGCGTGCCGGCCAAAGCCGCGGCGACCGGTAGCCATGCATGCTGCTTTCGAAAGAGGGCAGCAGACATTGACCATAGCACCCCGATTCTGTGTCCAACACCGGCTGCTCCGTCAACTGTGTTGCCTGGTGAGATGCCAGACATGCTGTACGCAGGACAATTGCTTTGTCCTTTCACTTCCACATGATAGATGGCAGAACACCAAGAGCCTGCCTGTAACCTTGAAAGCCTTGATAAAGGCGACCGCCTCAGCATGAGGCGAAATAATCACAGAAGCACTTTCCGTTGTAATCTTCTGTTCTTTCGCCATAACCGCTCCTCAAAGTACAACATTTTAAAAGGGTAGCAGAGGAGACGCAGGCAGTCGCTGCAGATTGTGAGACTTTCGTGTTTCGTGCTTCCAGGACCTTTTCGCTCTGGACATGGAGCCGTATCGCTACAGTGGAGTCAACATGACCGGGTTCCGCATCCTCAACACGGAAAACTCTCAGGTGTCGTCAATCATCGAGAAGTGGTCGATGGAGCGGCTACAAGCCCCGCCCAAACCGGACTCGGGCCTGCTGGATGGATTCATGACAGTAGGTCCAAACCTTTTTTAATGAACCCAGATATGTTTTGCTGTTCAGGCTTCTTGCCGCCTTCCATGTCGTTGAGGTCCGGTAAGGTTTAGCCACATAAACAAACTGTTATGGTTCAGGAAGGATCACGCTCGGGGTTAAATACACACTTTGGTCAGGGTTGCTCGTCCATCGCTCACACGGCAGCCGGAGCTGTCGCTCCGAGCGTCTGGTAATGATGGGATGGGATTTAAATTGGAGTTAAGGGACACCCTCATCCCGATGAGGAGGAGCACCTTGTGTCTTTCATGAGCTGTGATGAGAAGAGCTTGTAGAATAATCTTCGTAAAACGATATGATGAACGAAGCAATTCAAAGTTTTTGATTATTTGGAGGACAGTGGTTAAGTTGTCCATCACGACGTCTGTGTTTATGGCTTTGGGAGGGTAGCAGCATGCGTTCTCTGCGTCCAGCTCGGGGCTAGCGCCCCTGGGTCTAAACACTCAGTAATGAGCTGGTATGAATGGTAATAGCCGTTTATCTGCCCTCTTGCCTCTCAGAACTCTCCGCTGGGAGCGTGGCCAAAATATGACAATCTGTCAGTGTTCACGCAGTGAGAGGGAGCAAATTGGTTGGAAATAATTGCCTTGGTTTTGTTGGGATGCCATCCAAAAAAAAAAAAAAGCCATGGGATAAGGTGATTTGAAAGTTAAAAGGGGAACGGAGCTCGTCATGGACGTTCAAGGTCCCTCTGTGTTGTTGTAAACACTCAATTTGCTCCACCACCCTCACAACAACCCTCCGTGCAGACAAACACCTATTCGCCCCTCTTTCAACCGGTCCGTCTTTGGTCCTGGCAGATTTAAGAGCCGCTTTCAGGAATCTGAGAGGTGTAATTAAATAAGTGTCTTTAAATCAAATACTAAACGGCGCCCCGATTTCACACGCCAGTCGCGGCCTTAATTCACTCCTTACGAATGATAGAAAATGCACTCGGGGTAAAAGAATCAATGTGTTGTTTTTCTTCATCTGGCAAAATAAATCAATGCATGTATCTGACACTGTAAGGTGATGCCGGGAATACCCAGCATGCACTGCTGCGGTAAATAGAAGAAATACTTTATTTCCCTTAAAACAAATGTACGTGCATCCACCTGTCATTCCATCTTCCAAAGCAAATAAGTTACACATGTAAGAAGATAAATGCATCACACATTTCTTTCCCTCCTCTGGATATTAATGGAAATTAGCGAATAGTGTTGAATTGATTAATTAGCGTTGCATTAATTATTTGTCATATCCTACACCACATATTGACGTCTCCCAGTGGACGAGCACCAGTGTTAAAGAATTATAAGTAATACGACCAAAGGCTTATGCAAGCTTGATAAAGTACTTCATTAGAGTGCGCTATTTATAAATCCTGGCTCTGATGTATTCTATTCTTTAGAGTGTTCCACCCTAAGAGGATTCCTTATTACGACTGAAAGAGGAGATAAGAGCACGGGTATAAAAACATAGTTGTTTAATGGCGTAATAAAGGCGTAGTGGAGAAGCTGTTTTGCCGGTGATTAAAAAACATCCTGTATCTACGTTTAGAAATATACGGGTTGATAAAGGGTGAGCGATGTTTGTTTTTTCTGCGACTGAAAATGTGTAATTTGTAGTCTTCACGTGGCGTTTGTGCTGCAGCACTCTGGGGCTGAGAAGCCACCTTGAAGGGTATCATTAAATTAAAGTAGGGGAGGGCTGCAGCAGCCGCTGCGTGACCTTCCACCCCCGACCCTCCCTCCAAGCCTTTTATTTCTCCCCTCGCAAGCCTTGTTCTTATTCTCTGCGACGCAGAAGCCTCGCTGGGCTCCGGGCTTGTTTGTGCTCGGTGACCAGGCAACAGTTGTATAGCGGTGGTTGCCGGGGCGACGCTGTCTGTGTCACCTTGTGATTTCATGAAGGATTGATTGACTGCGATCGGCAGGGGGAGGGGTCGGGAAGGTTAGACGGTGCTGGCAGGAGACGGTTTGATGAGGCAGGATGGATCGGGGGTGGGGGGATGTTACAAACATTTGAAAGGCAGATGCAATGTTTCCTCACACCGCTAGGCCGGCGTTAAAGCAGGGTGGGGTGTAATCACACTGACACTCTGTGCCTTGGGTGAGGCTGAGCGTTGTCTCAGGGAAGGACGCATAATGAGAGCTCGCCTCCTCGGCCCAGGCAGCCCTGCAGCTATAACTCTGTTTGTCTGAGGTATCTCTGACATGAAAGAATGCATAACAAGAGTCGGGATGCTGATTAGTCCAGTTCATTTGTGTATCTACTCTTTCATATCTCACATTGTTTCCAACCCTCCATGTCCAGGTGAGCTAACCACTGATGGAGACCTACAACCTGTGCACGGACAGATATTTTGTATTTGATCCAATTATTATTTTGTCCCATCTGTTTATAATGACTGCCTGCAGCTAATGAGATTTTTGGTTGCGATGTTGTTTTTAATTTGGGTTCTATTAAATCCCCATTCGCCGAGCTAAATATATAGTGGGATTAAATTGAGGGGAAAAAACAGCTTCCCATGATGCGCTCCGCCGAGGCTTTAGGCCCAGAAAACTTTCCACGTCTGCATCATTTCATCTATGTCTACATTTCATTGAGCTATAATTACCACAGCAGAGAGGCTGAACGTTCTCCAGGGTCATCAACACATTTTGGAAATGATGTGGTAATAGTCCACTATAATAATAGAGATCAGTTGTTTTCATAATGTGTGTGATACGACGAGGTTGCACCCTGAGTTCACATGGAACAAACAGGTTAGATTAACACCTATTAATGAATTAAAAAGCACAAGAAAACACAAACTAGGAAGGAAAATCAATATATTTAATATTAAAATCATATATTTACCTCTGCTGGTGTCATTGATGCCTGTAAGTTAGTTACCATGTTTGTTTGTCTGTGTTTCCTTGAAACGTCGTGAAGCGGTGGAGCACTGAGAATCCATTAAAGGGCAGCTACGGTCGCCATCTATCAACTGGAACGTTCCCGGTTCAATCCCAGATCGACCGTGTCCAAGTGTCCTTGAGCAAGACGCTGAGCACCTAATTGCTCCTGATGAGCCGGTCGGCACCTTGTAGGTAGCCTCGAACATCGGTGTGTGAATGAGAGCGAGAGCCCAACTAGAGTGAGGCCTCATTGTACATCGTTTTGGATAAGAGCTCTGCTCTCTATAATGGTTTGCATGTACTGGGAACGAAGGGCAGCAGCGTTTGTTCTGTTTGTTTTCATTAATTACTGAGGGAATATTTCATGGACCATTATGAAAGAATTCAGCCATTCATCCAGCGAGATGAGCTCAAGAACAACTAAAAGTATTCAAATATTTCTAATAGATTCAGAAAAACAAACAATCCACACGTATATAATTCTTTCAGTTGTGCACAGATGAGTGGACTCTTCGCCTTTGAGTGCCCTTCTTCTTCCTTTACTGTTTTATTCTGTATTAACAGCAATTTGTTTCCTTCTGTATCCGCCTCCATCTACCGTTGCTCGTCCTTGTGCATTCCCACGCACGAGGGATCCTCAGGACGTGATGCAAGCACGAGTAGTGTCCCATTACACCACATTTACAGCATTTCACTAATCAGACCGAACCTGTGACCCGTGCCGGAGCAGCATGTGACGGCCCTGTAGGAGCTGCAGATTTATGGGAGGCGCAATCGTTTGTGACACGTGACTCCGCCACCATTTGCAACCTATGCGAAATAGGAGGCTGTTCTGACAGAATCTGGAGGATGCATCGGTTTGCATGATGTGAGAGACAACACAGGGTGCAGCTGACTTTTGATAATAGCTAAAAAGACACTAAAATAATTTGCTTTCTAAAAACAAAGCACACTTTCCATTGTGCAGACTTTTTTTTTCAGCCGTGGGCAGAATTCAACAAACACTTTGTTTAAGTGTAAACAAGGATGGAGAGACGAGAGGAGACGGGTGAGAGCGGACACCTCGCCGCATTAACGCGCTCGGCTGTGAGTGAGAGCCGCCCACACAGTGTGAGAGCAGGATGGAGGCGGGACCTGCGAGGTGGCGCTCCGGAGGTGTTTACACATGACTTTTATTTGTACTGTAAGTGAGTGTGACACGCTCGGCTTGTACTGTAACATGTCTGATTCAGTTCCCGGCGTTTAATGGCTCCTCCGAAGGGACGCGCGCGTTTCTCCGGTGGGTTTTATTATCCGGCAGCACACGGGCTGCTTGGAATCAGACGACGGGAAGGGAATAGGAAATGTTAATCCATCTCCCCGCGAGCTTCATTCATACAACATCTCAACCAAATGTGAGTCCTCAGTGTGGGTTGTTGTCCAATATTGGTGTCCCCAAGTCAGTATGATATTGATAGCATAGAAGAGTAGCTATGACATTTGTTTAAAACTTCATTCCCTTCAGCTTAAAAAAAGTTTTACACTCACCGAACGTCCTCACAAAACATCCACACATAATATCCTGCAGCCAGAGGGGCCGGGGCTCGACTTACACCTCAGCACAGTCAAGGTGAACTCAGATAGTATATCATATATAGCATCAGCATAAATGTCAGCTGATAGCTATCAGGACATTGCATTTGCAGACATGCTGAAAGGTCAGATGCTGCAGTGACGGGTTGTGTCACCGCAGAGGGCTGCAAGGTTGTCGCACCTCCCGGTTGTAATAACTCACCGTTTGAATTAAACCAATTTAAATTGAAGAATGCATGCAGGATTACTTGCAGAAACATGTCGCGTCATGGTTGTGTTTCAGGTGAAGGACGGACGTGGCGAAGAAAATAGCTTCGCATAGGTTCGCAGGTTGGTTTTGCCCGTTAGAGCTCTGTAATCGCCCACCCCTCTGTTCCCATTTGGCAGCCGAGAGAGCCTTTTAAAGACAGCAACTGTGGAGAGCAGACACTCGATGCCCTGTGCCGGGCACCACCAGCTGCGCTTGGCACAGCATCAACATTATTAGCACCGATGCTGCCTTGGTTCATGAAAGCCTTTTGTGAAGGAGAACAGGCAGAGCGACAGAGCGAAGAAGTGGAGTCTTTTTTATGTTGTCTATGACTAAAAAACAATACTGCATATCCTTAAATGACCACAAGACTGATTTCTAACTCCCCCCTGATTGCCAGATAACAACCACATATACACACATAAGACATTCCTCTACAGGAAATACAAGCGGGCGCTTGCCAAACGTTATATAGGACAATAAAAGCCGGTGCAATCAGGATCTACAGCCGTCATCAGATCGCTATCATACAATCAGCCCCTGGAGGCCGGCGCAGGCAGCGGGGGCTGTGTGTGTCATGGTCGCACTTGTGCTCAGGGATATTGGCTGGCCTCGGGATGTCTTGGCAAGCTATCCTCCGCCGAGACGCCGGCCAACCCACCTACACACATAAACAAACCCGCACGCACACACACACAGCGTATACACTATACTACATCTGTAAATCCGCTTTATAGCACAAATTTAAATGAGCAAAGTGTGTGTCGTCAATTAAGTGGAAACACAAGTTAATAGCACAAAGGACAACACAATAAACTACATGACAGTAAAATATTAACTGCAGAAGAATATGACACAAAAGTGATGAGTTTAAGGAATAATGTGGTCATAGTTATGTACAATGTGCGTGTGGCCCTTTAAGAGTCCATTAATACTCTGAAAGAGCTGTTCTGCTTAATGAGCACTTTTACTTTATGTGTCTATATTTTAGTGTTAATGTTTAACAATAACGTGTGTGTGTGACTAGAACTGCACTCAGGACTGATGAACTGAGGGGAGACATGGACACCTACCAGCCTCTTTAGTCAAAGCTGCCTGGTGGCGGTTTAAATATGAGAAAAGGGCATCGAGTGAGACGTTCATTTAATCAGATATAGGTTAAGCAGCAGCATGGCGGTAATTAGTGTGGACTGTGAGGCGGGCGGCGCTGCCAACAGCACGCTGTCGGCTGAAAGATCTGCCGGGACGCCACCGCTCTGAGGAGCGTACGCCTTCT
>CAAKHC010007499.1:49710-95172 GCA_901007825.1 Macroramphosus scolopax | reverse complement strand
ACTGTGAAACAGTATCTGTACGGCACTGGCTGTGTTGCTGGGGTCACAACTGACTCAAGCTCCAAGGTGAGCATATACCAAGCAATGAAGAGAGGTTTTCTTAAACCTGAAATAGCCCTTAACCTCCTAGAAGCACAAGCTGCAACAGGATTCATTATTGATCCAGTTAAGAACGAGACACTCACTGTTGATGAAGCTGTTCGTAAGGGTGTTGTTGGCCCTGAGATCCATGACAAACTACTTTCAGCTGAGAGAGCAGTCACAGGATACAAAGATCCATACAGTGGGAAAACCATATCTCTGTTCCAGGCCATGAAAAAGGATCTTGTTCCAGAGGATTATGCTCTTAAAATGTTAGAGGCACAAACTGCCAGTGGAGGTATTATTGACCCCGAATTCCAGTTCCACCTGCCAGCAGACATTGCCCTGCAAAGGGGTTATATCAACAAGGAAACTAACGAGAGATTGGCTGATGAGGTTAAAGGATTCGTCGACCCTGTCACTGAAGAGAACCTCTCATATGCACAGCTACTTAAGAGATGCAAGTTAGATGGTGGCTTGCGCCTCCTCTCCCTTGGAGACAAGAGGCTGATGTTCAAGGGTCTGCGGAAACAGATCACAATGGAGGAGCTGCTCCGGTCGCAAATTATTGACCAGAAGACCGTCAGTGAACTGAATGAGGGACTTATTTCAGTGGAGGAAGTCAGCAATAGGCTCTCTAGGTACCTTGAGGGAACAAGCTCCATTGCAGGCGTATATTTGGAGTCCACAAAGGAACGTCTATCCATTTACCAGGCCATGAAGAAGAACATGATAAGGCCAGGCACTGCATTTGAACTTCTTGAGGCCCAGGCAGCCACCGCATATGTCATTGATCCAATCAAAAACCTCAAGCTGACTGTCAATGAAGCAGTGAGAATGGGAATTGTTGGGCCAGAATTCAAAGACAAGCTTCTCTCTGCTGAGCGTGCGGTGACAGGATACAGAGATCCTTATTCAGGCAAAACAATCTCCCTCTTCCAAGCCATGAAAAAGGGGCTAATCCTGAAAGACCATGGTATTCGTCTCCTGGAAGCTCAGATTGCAACTGGTGGAATCATTGACCCAGAGGAAAGTCACCGTTTGCCAGTTGAGGTGGCCTACAACCGTGGCTTGTTTGACGAGGAGATGAATGAAATCCTGACAGATCCATCTGATGACACAAAGGGCTTCTTTGATCCCAACACTGAGGAGAACCTGACCTACCTCCAGCTCATGGAGAGGTGCATCACTGATCCTGACACTGGCCTAGTGCTCCTCCTCCTTAAAGAAAAGAAGCGGGAAAGGAAGACTTCCTCCAAATCCTCAGTTCGCAAGCGCAGAGTTGTCATCGTAGACCCGGAGACCGGCAAAGAAATGACTGTGTATGAGGCCTATAGAAAGGGACTTATTGACCACCAGACCTACCTGGAACTCGCTGAACAGGAGTGTGAATGGGAAGAGGTCACAATGACATCTTCTGATGGCACTGTCAAATCCATTATCATTGATAGGAGGTCAGGGAGACAGTATGATGTTGATGATGCTCTCTCACGTGGCCTCATTGACCAGAATGCCCTTGAAACATACAGAGCTGGAAACCTGTCCATTACAGAATTTGCCGACATGCTTTCTGGAAACACGGGAGGCTTCCGGTCTCGCACGTCCTCCTTTGGTTCCACCGCGGGTTCCACCTACTCCTCTCCTATGAGCCCCATACCCTCCATTAAAGCACCTGCAGTCATATGGAATGACCCATCAGAGGAGACTGGCCCAATAGCTGGAATATTGGATATAGACACATTGGAGAAAATATCCATCACTGAGGCCATGCACAGAAACCTTGTAGACAACATCACAGGCCAAAGATTGTTGGAGGCCCAAGCCTGCACCGGTGGAATAATTGACCCCTCAACTGGTGAGAAATTCTCAGTAACCGAGGCTACAGAAAAAGACCTTGTGGATAAGGTTATGGTTGATCGTCTCAATCTGGCTCAAAAAGCATTCAATGGATTTGAAGACCCCAGAACAAAAGTAAAGATGTCAGCTTCTCAGGCTCTAAAGAAGGGCTGGCTGTATTATGAGGCTGGGCAGCGTTTCCTTGAGGTCCAATATCTGACTGGTGGACTTATTGAGCCCGAAATTGAGGGAAGGGTCACACTAGATGAATCCATCAAGAAGGGCACAATCGACGCCCGCACAGCCCAGAAACTAAGAGATGTCAGCTCTTATTCTAAATATATCACATGCCCAAAAACCAAACTGAGAATTTCATTCAAAGACGCCATGGACAAAAGCATGGTTGAGGAGGGAACAAGTCTGAGGCTTCTGGAGGCCTCCTCCCAGTCCAGTAAAGGCCTCTACAGTCCCTACAACGTCAGTGGCTCTGGATCTGCTTATGGCTCCCGGACAGGCTCAAGGACAGGTTCCCGAACAGGATCCAGGAGAGGCAGCATTGACGCTGGCTCTGGCTTCAGCATGAACTTCTCATCCTCTTCCTTCACATCTTCCTCAACCGGCTACGGCCGCAGATATTGATTAGCCAATTCTGTCCATAACAACTATGCAATGCTTATGTGACTAAGAACCAACAATACTAATGCACTTTACTGCTGCATTTCTTCCTGGAAAACATAATTAAACAACTAAGAAATTATAATTTATTTATTCTGCCGTGCATTTGGTCACTTTTAGTCATGCGTCAAGTATTGTTGTTGTTCCCATTCATAGCATATGTTCAAACTGTATCACATAAACGGCCTCATAACCAAGCATTGCTGGAAATACAATACACATTTATTTTCTGTAGTTGTGATTAACAAACCAGTATATAGTTTTCTAAGCAAAGCATGACATTTCTCCTGGTTTCAAGTCATTTTATAGTTTTCATTTTACACCTATGAAAAGTTGTAAACTTGTTTTCTGCAACTAATATATACTGTATGTATGTGAAACAGTAATATGTTTCCAGTATTCTGTTTCCTTTGAAATTCAAGAAAACTTGTCTATTTTGTTATCTTTTTTGACAGTACTACTTAATGAGAAACTGTATGCCAAATAGTTCTGATGTTTTTAACAGATTCTAAAAATGCATTGAATACATATATACCTTCAGATTTCTTATTGTGTGTATAGAGAAGACAGATTCTGTGTTAATGTTCTGTCATTTGCTGCCTAGGGGTCTGAGTAATATACCCAGTTTAATTGCTGCAGCGAACACATTTGTGAGACATTATGGATTGAGACACTACGAGAATGCACCGCTGAAACTGACTGCCAGAAATTAAAATTATGTAGAAACCAGTTTCACCTCTGTCTTTGTATTACTTTTGCATTTATCCCCTATTATGTTCAGTAGACTTGCATCCTCTTACTGTAGTTCATTACGCCATTGTTACATACGCAAGCTTTGGATTCTTCATATTCACCCTCATCAAGTGTTCCTGGTTGGCAAATCCCAAGATGATGTCAGAATCCTGCTTCCCCCATATAGACCTGCCTGCTCTTAATTTGGTTCTTGTAAGTTGATTTTTTGTTTTTCCTTCATATTTTTCTGTTTGCTTTTGCTCTCTGTTGTTTTCAGTTGATTTTGATCACATCTCAGAGCATATAAAGGAATGTGTCTGTCATGTTCCACTAGCCTCTGAACTACCAATACATTTTATTGAATTGTCGTATCTTGTGCTCTTGTTTTGACAGTTGCCTCAGTCGCTCAGAATTCAACCTATGAGCAAAGATACTCAGTTGGCCAAACTCTACCATCCTCCCAGCTGCGATGGATTCGTGAGTCCGTGTCATCCTCACTTACTAGCAGAGGTACGGTCAATAACTTTACAAACATTTTGGACATTTTCATTTCATTGGAAAAATAAGTTTCATCAAGATAATTTTTTTTTTTTTGCAATTATCATTTCATTTCTATTTTCTTCATCACCTCATTGTTTTTGTTCATTTTGTTTTAATTCATAGTGATTTCTTTTTGTTTCTAGATTTGCCATTGAGTATGTCCTTTCATCCAGAGCTGAGGTTGAGCCAACCTGACACCATCTTGGGAGGCCTTATTAGGAACACATCTTCATTCATGAACTCGTGCTAGTGATATTTATGTTGTCATACCCTAATTTGTTTGTAAAAGAACACTCCCAAAACAGTCAACAGCACATCATCATCGAGCGAGTCTTACATTCACTGAGCATATTTTTGTATTCTCTCTCTCACTGTATATCTCGTCTCACCAAAGCGCTTATTAGAGAATTGTTTGAGAACTGGCATGTTGCACCACATTGCATGAATGTATGTATTATATTTCAGTTATATTTCAGTTGACATTTTGTTATAGATTTCCTTTTGCAAACTGAAAAAAAAAACAGCTTGAAGCTTTTTTTGTCGATAGTTCTTTTTTCACAGCAACTATTTCTGATATACGTCTTTCAAGTGTTTTAACCCTGTAAATCTTTTCATTTCATTCATCTTGTTTTTGATATATTATGAATTTTGCCTTGCATGTTTAACTAATTACAAGGATATTTGGGAAAATATTGATATAGAAATAAGGACAAGTGCAGATGTAACTGCTGATTTTGAGTGTAACAACGTATAAGATTGACAAACTAACTGGTTGATTTTGCTTTGAATTATACGGTGAGTGGACTGTATGTATGATGTTGTAAATAAATACGCTCTGAAGAGGCCTTCTTGTCATTTATATATGAATACATTTGCATCTAAAATGGTTTTAAAGTGTTATATATTTGTGTGAATACTGTAAACAAAGCACAGATGAAGCTTTATATCTAAAGCTTAATATTAATCACCTTTATTGCTGCGCACAGGGTGAATTTAATTTAATTGATATAATAATTTAAAATGCATAGTGTTAGTTGACCACATGAGGGCAGTGTTGCACTGGCCTTCACTCATCCACAAGGAAGTAACAGTGAATCAAGTGTAGCAGCTGCTGCCCCGCCTCTCTTCCATTGGTCATATTGATAACCACCATGCATAATAAAATGAGCAGATACTTGTCAGTTTAATGAGGATTTGTTGTAAAGGCTACATCTTGATGTTGCTCCTGTTCTAGCTGTGTGGGAGGCTTCTGTCCAAATCCATGTATGAAAACACTCCACTGAACAATGTTGGTCTGCTTGTGAATTTTGCACACATACATATTTTTGCTCTGTGTGCAATACATTAGCCACTGGGTTCAATGGAGGAGCCTGCCAGCAAGAGCATCTGGTCATTCACCTCCCAGAATTCTTCACTCAGCTCCCTTGACTGGGATCAGACACTTTCCCTGCCAGCTCTCCCTGCATCGGAGACTGGAAGCAGGGAGGTAAGAACGCATAGAATATAATGAGTGTTCATGTTATCTTATACTGTGTAGCATCACGTGCATGTTTTAAATGAGCAGCGCCAATGAGCAGCAACATTTATGAAGTTGTGCAGGGAAACCTTTGTTTATTCCTAATATTCTCTTGCAGGGTAAAGGAGGTGTTTTGTTTGAGTCCCTAACACCTACGTCACAGGATCAGACATACGGGTACGCTTCAGTATTTCAGCCATTCCTTCCCTCTTCAAGTCAAGAGTCAGTTCAATTTGTTTGCATGTCATCTCACAGACAGGAACTTTGGAGTGTAATTAGATGTATTTCTGTCAAATGAACTGTGTGATCAGAAATGACTCCTGCTTGACTGAAAGTGGCCACCAACGAGCAGATAAAACAAAAGACCTTGTGATTGCAGCTGGTCAGTTGTACCAGCTTTACAGCCCGATGCGTCTGTATTTTCCGACAACACAAAGACAGAGCTTTGAATTGTGACGTGAGCACACAGTGTAAGCAACATAATAGAAACATAGTGAAACAAGATGACCGAGGTTCCAGACCAGCAGACAGAGAGAGCAAAAACCTCCCTAATGAGATTTGATGCTAAGTGTTTTCGTCTCAGGAGTCTTGGTTACATTAACCTTTGATGAGAATAATAAGCTTTCTTTACTTCCTGCTGATGTGCAAGTCGTGACTGGGCTCTGTTTTTCTGTTGTCGACTTCCCGTCATCATTACATTGCAGTGAGCATATTTAATTCACAGTAAAGTTTCCAGAAATTCGGAGAGCTGCACTAAGATTAGGAGGCCAGTTAAACATTGTAGGATTATATTCATTATTCAGTACAGTAGGTTTGATTTAGTTGACCCTCTAAATAAGCATTGCCGTTTCCTGATCCTGTCAATCACTTCTCCTTGTTTCAGGAGGGACGTGGATGACTTGAGCCAATGGCAGTGTGAGTTCAGGGGTCAAATCAGAGCACTGAGACAGTGGCTGAGCTGCATGGAGATGAGGCTCCCTCCTCTGGACCTCAGGGTCAGTTACTGCCTGCCTGCTGTTGTCCCTCTACTTATACTTCCTGTTCATCTCTGCTTCCGCTCATCCCATGATCCACTTGTTGGAAAAAACATCTTAACATGTGCTTATGTCAACACATTCTTAGATGACAACAGTCAAGTTTTTTCATTTAGAGTAATTTTATCAGGTCTTATCACCTGCAATCTCTCATAGCAACATTATATTACAGGATATATCACATCTGTCTACTCGCGTCAGCTCACTAAATTACTTCTAAAAGCTACAAGTACTTCAGGCTTCCTCATAACTCTGGGAAACAATACAACATTGCATTATATTGATTAACAACAACGAAAGAGTACAATACTCCCCTATGAGAGGATAAAGTCACCAAACAACATTCAAAATAAAAGATTATCTGTCGCAGTCTCATTTGAAGTTCTGTTTCTTCAGCTTTGCTATGTTGGACTCTTTAGTTGGATGTTTTGGATTCTACTTTAGTTAGTTCCTGTTTTATTTTGAAATGTACTTCCCTCTCGTCTCATCCTGTCTTACTTCCTGTTTGTTATTATGTTCACCTTTGCCTTAATCAGTCCTGGTCCACCCAGCCCTGTTACCTTTGTCCCCTCAGTAAATCAACTCCTGGCCCTCTTGTTCTCCCTCCTGCGACTTATCGTGTGATAGTTCTGTTGTGTTTTCGGTCATTGGCTTCGTTCTGTCCGAACTCATTCATGGAGGAGGGATTGTGCGACTAAAAGAGATACTTTACACCCAATAATCAGGGTGGAAATGATAAATGATGTTCAAATGACCTAACCCTGCAATGCATGCTGGGATAGGTATCCATATGAAAAGAGTTTAACCACAGAATATGTTGGTAAGAGAAAACAAACAAAACAGAGGAGGAAATAAATCACAAGTCAGTATATTGTCATTTAGTCAATTGAGCACCGTGAAAAAAGGGAAGGGAATGTGGAAGTTTTTTCAAAGGCCGACATACTCAGACGGATGCCGAGGTGGTCCTCGTCCACTCCTGCAGGGAGACTTCTTTAGGCCACAGGGGGACAGCGGGCCTGGGGAATCAGACTCCATTGTGCCTGGTCTGGACAGCCAGGCTGGAGTAGGGCTTGGCATCGGAGGCCCTCTGCACACATGAATGAACACACAGAAAAGACATTAAACTCCGATGGGATGAAGAGGCAAGGGGGGCAGAGAAAAAAGAAAACAAAAGCAGGATCTTTATGGTAGGAGCGCTCAGATCCAACTGTTGAGGCATTTGTTGATCACGACTGTCGTGCAAACATTTAGAAGAATTATGAAGGCTTGTTAAAGCTGCGCTGGAGCCACGGAGACTCAAGGAGTAGAGCACTTGTGATCGTGGCAAGTCAGCAGAATTTCAAACTGGTTTAACTAAAACTGCTTTGTCGGTTGACAATCGCTCAAAAGAACAATAATGTGTAAATTTATCTTGTATTGTTTTTTTGATTTGAATATTGGTCCATTGAATCGACTGTGATCAATGTTTGATCCTATAATCGGTTGTATGATGTGACCTTCAATCAGAGTTAATACTTTGCATTTCAAGGAGAGTTTTGACAAACAGATTCTAAATGGGATGTTCTTTGTAGTGAAACGTTTTTTGTTTTTTTTTACATCTGTTTGAAAGACGCGGCTGTCTGGCGTCCCCCTGAGGACCGACATGTAAGGATGTACAGGCATGTCTTATAACGTGAAAGCTCAAACGCTCGAGGCAGCTAGTTTCCTCCCCAATGAGAGTGTGTGAAATAAGGGGGTGTCTTTTTATCCGTACCATGCCTTTATCATACTGCATCCGACCACAGACCTTTGTCATGTTAATGCTGTTAGTCTGCTGCACTGCTGGTTTCAGTCTGGGCCTGAGGGACTCGTTAGTTAGCAGCCTGAATGAGGGCATCCTCCAGTCCCCCGTATACAGGCCCTGCTACAATACACAGGAGACGCACACACCTGCTCCGTAACACAAGGCATGCACTGACACATCTTAAACGTTTATCACCATTAACACTGGATCAAATATCTTCTGAAACTGGAGCTTGTCAAGCATCAATGTAATAAGCATTTAAAGCGGGTATACCATGCAAATTGTGAGTTCCCAACTTACGGACAAGGGAGGAGTAAATATGAAAAGATGAAGAACAAATAATCAGTTTGCTATATATGGTATCTTTAGCTATATTTTAGCTATATGCTAATACATTTGTGAAAAACTGAAATTAATTTATACAGACAAATTAAAAATAATACTGTTAGAGTGGAGATTTTGTCAGACTGAAAATGGAAATAAAGTTAAACAAGTTAAGCAAACTGCCCCTAAGTCTTGACAGGATAACGACTTTTAGATGCCATCTACATGTGCAACGACAACATTTTGTCATTGTAACTCAAAAACACTGTGCAGATAGGCCGTCAAGTTATTCCCTCTGCTCCCCCCCTCTGCTGATGAGGAACTGCTGTATAAAGGCTCTCTGTGTCTTGAAGGTCTATGTCTTCCCTCAGCCTGCAGCAGATGCTGCATCCCAAATAAGCCTTGTACACACAACTTACAAACAGGCCCGCCCGGGCCCAGAGAGAGAGAGGGTCACAGATCACAGCCTATTATCCTCTCCACTCTGTTTCTGACAGCCAGCAAACAGCATCCTGCCTCTCTGATGTTGTCATAGTCTTTGGGGTCTTGTTGGCATTGCCGTGAATCACCTACAAAGCAAATGAATAATACAATATGCTAAGATGGCAGTAAAGTGAACTTGTTTATTTTCACCCAAGTTGAGATAAAACCTCCCTTTTTCTTTTGCCTTGCAAGTCTCCCCAGAAGAGATGATTTGAAGCACACCCTTGTGTGCCTCTTCCTTTATGGCCTGTGACTTCTCTTGCACCATGGAAATCGTGGACTTCTTGCCGTGAATCTTCCTGGGAGCAGTTGAATCGAATGAGGAGCCGATGATGTGGTTGAGCTCCTCTATCCCCGAGTGGCGAAATCCTCCTCTCAGCCATGACTGCGATTTCCAGTATCCAGGCAGCCCAGCAGGGCCCAGGCAACCCAGTGGGGAAACCCATCAGCCTTTCATCCACTCTTCTTGGAAGCGACGTCTCTCGGTGATAAATGACAGTGTGCGCGATGAATGGTGCTTCTAATGTGACCCTTAAAGGAACTCCCCTTTTTTCATGTCCCATGAAGAGGGCTAATTACCATGTTCTGTGGAGGAGCCATTGAGATCTTATTCAATTTGAAGGCAGCAGACAGGTTGAGATAGCGGAGGTGGGGGAGAACAGGCCGCCGTAAAATTAATCTTTTTGTCTCAGGGTCCTCTGGCACATGAGAACTGTGATCAAATTTAGGCTATTTTAAAATCGCATTAAGTTGGAAACTCACTTCCCTCCTTCTAACAATCGGTGTCCAGTCCATTATTTCATGCTATCTGGAAAGAATATCATGCCTCTTAAGGGAGGAAGGTGGCACAGGAAGTGCACACCTTATATGGCATTAGGTGCGGAAAGGCCTCTCAGAGTGAACCCCTCTATTATATAACACTCCAAAACTGAAACCATCACTTATGTCTGGTTGCATTTGCAAAACAATTAGAAATGTGTCGCTCTCTCATGTCTTTCAGCTGTTTATGTCAGATAACTTGGTGTTGGTGTTATATGCTCTAAAGCTCCGACAGAATAAAGTAATGCTGGGATGTGGATCCAGCGAAAACACACAACAAGCAATCCTTGAATCTGCAAATGAAACTGCAAGAAGGAGCTGTGTCCGATCGTATTAGCAGGTGTAAAGTCTGCGTTCAGCCATTGACACGGCCAGTAAATCCCTGATTGAACCGCAGCATCGCTCAAACCAACACGGCGTGCCAGCTGTTCTTCATCTACATCAGCTCTTGTCATCTTAAGAACTGTGTGCAGTCTCTATGCTCACCGACTGTGAAATGGAGAGAAGGATTTTTGGCAAAATCATTTAATTAGTACAGAGAGGGCTGGGTGATGCTGAAAGCTGGGATCAGGTGTCATGGTTCTACGACAATGTCTTCCTGGCAAAGTGGTGCCTCATCACTGCCAGCTCCTTTTAGATAAAGAGAGGGGGTATGGGGAATGTGGCCCTTACTTGCTAATTAAACAGCTAAAGACATTAGCTCTCCAAGTGACCCAAAGGAACAGCTATTTGCGTTGTTGTACATCTTTTTACAGCTAAATTGTCTATGGCGTGAAATGTATGTATTTTTTAGGTGAATGTCAGACAAGCACAGGACCATTTTGTGGTGTAATGAAATGCAGGCAGGGAACTCTTGCGTCAGCTCTAGAGTACTCAGGGGTTAAATAACTTGACCCAACAGGGTCAGTCTATTCAATTCACTCTCTCTCTCTCATTGGCCACTGTGACAGGCATTTTCAGTTTTTTTTTTCTCCACCTTTGTGTTCTTATCACTATTTGCATATATTAAGTGTAGAGGAGGGTGGAGGGTCAGAAATGGGGCAGAAACAGTGGATCTGTAGATGGTTGGAAAAAAGCCTGAGGCAGCTTCAAAGAGGATTTAACAGCGTATTCTAGCAGCGTCTGCAATCCTTATTGATGGAAGGAGATTTTTAATGAACAGTTGTGTTGGCAGTAACATTATTTTACAATATTAGATCAATGCATGGAAATATTTCTATGTAGGAAGATTGATTTCAACAGCTCTCTCAATTTATAATCCCAGCGCTTGATGTGACTACTGGCAACACACAAAGCTTTTCATCTAACTTGACCATGAAGTGATAAACAATGTTGAACAGTCTATAAAAAAGATACATTGCAGCCTTGTACTCCTGCAGAAGATACTGGATTTAGTTCTTTGTTCATGGAGTTACGTCTTAAACCTTTTGGCCCAAACTGAATAAATCAGGACTCTGCTCACACATTATGTTGAATAAACTACATTTGCATTGACGGGTCGAATTAGATTCCCACTCAAACGTGTCACAGAATGCACTTTACCGGACGAGTGGTATTGATTATTTGTTATTTAATGAAGTGAATTAGCACCATTGAATTCAAGCATAAAGGAACATGAATGTTTCTCCAACTCAAAGAAATGATCAGTTCTGGTTAATTCAATTGATTAAATATGAAAGACACATTCTATATGTGATATATTCTAATAACTATCTGGACTATATCAAACATGGACGAGCATCATCAGGTTCTGTTTATGCTCATGGTTCCGATCTGGAGAGAACCAGCAGACGTTAAAAGATCACACATGAACGTCTGGTAGAACAGCAGTTATTAAAATATGTAATAATAATAATAATAATATATGAAATGGTGATATTCCTTCTTCCATCAGATACTTTCTCCTTTTCATGTGAACACTCAAATGAATGACCTCGTGGATGAGGTCGGAGGCAAAGGGGCTGGGTATCGGCATGCGTGAGTATGTTAATTGGCAAGAATGGGTGAGAAAGTGTGTGGGTGTGCGCTGCGCAACTATGCATCCATTTGGTGGATCAGCTGATCAGTTTGTTATTTGGCTGGCTGGAGGAGTACAAAGGCAAAGGAATAAAGACGGGAGGATTTGGGGCGTTAAAACACTCTTTATAAATCACCTGTATACACACTCTGTATTTAGTACAGCTGCATATCCAGGAAAGATAATATATTAAATATAATGTTGACCCGTATCTTATTCCTGAATAACAATCACCTGTAATATTGTATATTCAACACAGAAGTTCCCACGGTTTGGTTGAAACACTAGAGAATGTGATGCTGTGTGGAGGTTTGCATACAGTGCGACTGGGTTACTGCATTTCTAAAGCAAATATTGTGACTTATTGAAACGGGCATGATAGAATTTCACCATAGGGGTCCTTCCTTTGCTTTTCCAGGCCAAAAGTGGAGAGAAAACTCTGTATTATCTTCTCATTGCTGTCTATTTTGTGTTTTCTTCCAGGCTCTTTGTTTATGGGCCGGGGTTGCAATGGATAGAAGTGAGTTGAAAAGTAATCTGAGATGTTTTACAGTAATTAGTCGTCTTTGTTGCTGCTGTGGAGACTGCTGCACTGACTCTGAATGGGGAAGGGGGACTGCAAGGGGGTTGGGGTGAGTGTATGAGTGGGTGGGAAGCAGGGTGGGTGTGGGTCTCTTCTTTTGTAGACTGCACTTCCCTCCCTCGCCATCGAGAGAGGGAATGGTCCGAGGCAGCTGTCACTTAACATGTGAATGTTTCGAGGGCGGCCCAGGGGTCTTTAGAAAACTCTTCTTTTTTTTGCCCCCCACTCGCCCCA
The DNA here is from genome assembly GCA_901007825.1 of Macroramphosus scolopax. NCBI lineage: Eukaryota > Metazoa > Chordata > Actinopteri > Syngnathiformes > Centriscidae > Macroramphosus > Macroramphosus scolopax. Next base: position 82,515 of record CAAKHC010007499.1, on the reverse strand, counting down.
TTTTTCAAGCAGAAGCAGCATGGAGTTTGTGAGCTGCAGTCAGACCCAGAAGAAGCGCTTTGTTGGCTGAGAAGGGGGAGAGTGTGAGATTAAAAGCCTGGGGTAGGTAAAGGGGGCACTTTGCCGCCTAGCTGCCTGGTACAGGCAACCTGCAACCTGAGCGGCAGCACCGCTGCAGAGGATGCCACCGCCTTGCCGCCACGCAGAACCGGCAAGGTCTGACCTCCATGTATAAGCTGCTCTTGGCAGGGAACTGTGGGAGTTCAACAGAGCCGTTGGAATACATTGTCTCCATCTGGGCGCACTATCCCATCGGCGGCGTTAACAAGGAAGGAATTCCTCTATCACAGCTCCCACAACAAAGAAGAAAGGGAGAGGAGCAGAGCCGGTGGGAGGAGAAGTGAAGTGAGGGGAGGGGTGCACTGTGAGGGGATCGGAGGACATTGTTTGCCTGTGACTGTGGGCAACGGAAAAGCATGAGTTATCAGGGCATGTGTGATTGTGTTTAGAATGTGTGTTTGTATGTGAGCATGTGTGAATGAATGGACTTGATTGAGTGTGTGTTGGAGGGAGTATGCATGTGTAGCTGCTTCAGGACTGCCTCAGTTTGGGATGTTGGAGCTGGGAGGCCATTCAAAGGATGCTCAAACAAAGCTTTCTCTCCTTTTTGAATGGTGATTGAGGACTGGCTGGATTCCTTTACTCATGCTGTTGGGTAAGTGTAGTTCACGTAAACTCAAACCGCCAAAAACTGACACGAACAGAGGACTGGCTTAGTGAGAGTTTGGTGTTGGACTTTTCTGGTCAGTGTTTGAGCCAGGGAGCCATGTGACAGAGAGGGAAGGCTGATGCATCTCCTTCACTTATTCGGAATAAGCAAATAAATGACGTGTTGCAGGCAAATACAACAACATCAGAATGAATGGATTATTGCAATGTAAGTATGTTTATTCCATTCAGTTCTTTATTCTCTATTCATAGTTGCTTAATCAATCCTGATCAACATTTTAACATATCACCGTTGGCTTGGCCCTTTTCAGTAACGATTTATTTTTGCCAAATCCATGCTGGCATATGATGCACTAGCTTTATTCTGCATGCTTAGAAAGACTGTCTTTGAGATAAACGTGTGACCTTGCACTATATCCACCCTAAAATGTTATGAGTCTCATGGGTGAATGCACAGCTGCCATCCTTGATTAGGGACCACTATCATGATTGCTACTTCAGGACCTCACTTAACAGGGACCAACACACAGCAGTGATAAAACATAATGGAGCTCCACTGTTGTGATTGATGATTATTGTTCTGCTACTAATTGCAAATCCACCCAGTAGGTGCTTTCTGAATCATGTAAATGAGTCTGTTTGTTTTTTTACTGTATGCTCCTGAGGTAGTTGTTGCTTAAAAGAGTGTTATTTATATATATATTTTTAAATCTTGCATTCATTTTGCCATTCTATCGAGAGGCACTTACACTAAGGTTGCAGTCAAACTCATCAGGAAATGGACAAGCACCATAAATCAGAGTTAAGAACCCAGAACGGGCTGGGCTGTAGTAAGGGTTACCTTCTAAACAGGTTAAGTGATGGGATGGTCAGGTCACCTGAAATATGAGTTATATGGTAATGTGATTCTCTGTCTCCCTGGATGCCCTCCTAACATCAATATTCAAGTTACATGGAAGGGCAAATCAGATACCGGCTTTAGTTTTGGCTGATTGTTTGCTTCGATTGTAATGTAGGTCATGCCGTTGTTTCCTTCATGCATGGGCCAAATATTGCATATAACATAATTTAATCGCTCCTTGTTTGTGTTAGACGATCAGCTGAATGGTGCAGTACACAAGACATATTAACACTCCATCATATATATTATTCTACGAGCATTAAAGGGCAGCACGTGCATTGTAGTGATGCTACTCAGCATTACCTCACATCCAGAGCTGTGAGATCACTGCTGAAGCAACTGTGTAATTTACAAAATGACCACACATGCGGTGCAGTAACCAGACACGGCACACCCTTGCTCTTGAATTGTTAACCCATGTGCACACGGTCAGAGACACTCTCCCCGTCCTGCTCAGGAAACTGCTGGGCAGTGATCTGAACTAACTCGGTAATCATCGATCCGCAGGCTGGCTGGTGCTTTGTCTGGGCACCACTCTCTGATCTGCCTTGGTACTCCCCTGTGGATTTCCTCACTGCATCATCTGCTCTGCAGACACATGCATGATGTAGGTAATTACTAGCCTAATGCACATGGAAGCGTCATATCAAGCTAGGCCATTCTTAGATTCTCATTTATTTAAAAGCTTTGTCATGTTAATTGTGGCGGGTTTCATATTTGGGAGACACAAACAAGATTTGATTCAAAAATGATGTTTATATTGACAATGATAACGATATTCTTGGCTGCAGACTATAGGCACGTTGTTACAGTTGCATGCCCAAAGAATCAAAATGACCATGCAACACAATTATACATAATTGACACAATAAATCTTCCTGTTCTACATTTTCAAGCCAGAAAAAAACGGCCTGATGAGCCAACATCCCAATTTCCTCCGTGTTGACCCATATTGCACCTCCCACAGATCTTTAGTCACCAAGCATGGCCTGAGTTGACCTGTGTAATTCTGAATGGACTCGCTTCAGAGGGAGGACCCGGCTTCAACAGGAACCCTCCCTGTGATCTCCTGATGCGCTCACCTCAGCTCCTCTGGACCAAGATAATTACATTCACCTTTGACCCTTCTGCCGCAACAATGAATGTCCAGAGCTGAGGAGGAAGCGGAGAGTCACAGTATGAAAACAGCCACTGCCAATAGTTCTTATCACCCTTTTGTCAAACATTCTAATTAGATTCCAGCAAGATCTTCGTGACATCATTGTCGGACTGACAATTAGCATTCAAACATGTTTACAACTCCTATCAGTGCCAGTTGGTGACCATTCTGCAAAGGCATTTATATTAGCTTTACTCTAGAAAAACTATTTTCCTAACACCCCAACCCCTTCACAGCCCTTATGCTACTCTGTGTGATTCCCCTCCCGTCTTGTCACCACAGAGAAATGAGGCGATGTCTGCGATTTTATGGCTGTCATATTTGATCAGATCCTTAATGGGTTTCCCAGGACTGGTCCAGGCTGAGTAAGAGATAGAACTGGCCTGCTGCCAGTGGTTTATTCGTGCCAGGGTCAACAGTGGGATCCCCGACAAGCCTGTCACATTGATTTCTAAGCCCAGAATATTTCAGTTGGTGTTGCGAGATAGAGGGGAGCATGTGTGTATGTGGTCTAAAGGAAAACAAAGGGACAGGGGACATCGAGGCCAAGTATCTCTGCTGTTGTTCACTCGGGCCAAGAAAAGAGGCGATGTTGCAAATTTAGGAAATTTGAGAAACTGGTTTCTTTTGTCTCACAGTAGTTTTCTGGAGATGTAAACTGTGGCAAGCAGTATTTTGTTACTTAGAGGTTTTTATTGAAAGGACATAAAAGCTGTTTGTGTTGTTTATTTACACATTGAGAAACTGCATGATGACCCAGAGCCCATTTGTCTTATTTTAGGTAGCTGAAGGAGATTCCGCATGCATGGCCGAGGGCCCTTGCCTCACTTATTACCTCACTAGCCTGTGGGCTGAAGGATTATGGGTAACCTCATAAGCCGGCCCAGCTGCCTGGGCCAGAAGTCCAAGCATGTGAGGACCGACGAGAACTTCCTGAAGGAGTGTTACCAGCGACGAAGAGAGATCCAGCCTCAGGAGCAACATGGGGATGATAAGAAACAGGAGAAAGAGGTGGAGAGAGACAACGAGGCACCGGAAATTGACTATAAGAGGGAGGAGGGAGCTCATACGCCCATTTCCGACAAACCCCTCCGCAGCTCACCTGCCTCCACAATCAGGAGCACCAGTACACTGGATAATGCCTGGCACAGCACCCCTTCGCCAATAAAAACATCTCGTAACGGGACACTAACGAGGAAAATAATGCCTCCCGAGTTTGCCAGATCCCCCCTGGCTCACCTCGACAGGAGCTCCACGGAGAGAAGGGCCAGCTTTCAGAGGAGAGACTCTAGAGAAGGCAGCCCCTGGTCCTGGAAGACTGTGGCATCACGGGAGGTGACGGAGGTGACGGAGGTCACGGAAACAATCGTGACTGAAATCGTTGAAGTGACAGAGTACCCAACAGGAGATAAAGGAGGGGATCCCATAATCACAAGAACTGTTAGGATCCTGAATGGGGTTGCAGAGGAGCTCGCTGAGGTTGATAAAAAACAACATCATTCAACCATATCAAACGTCATCTGCCATTCCATTCCATCGCTTCTTCTTCTCATCTAAACTAACAATTCTCACAAACGTTTCTGTCTTTAAAAGCAATATTCTGTCTCAATGACTGTTGTGGATCTGTAAGTGTAAAGCTGCAACTTTATAACTTGATGCAACATGCGGAACCTGTTTACTTTGCAGCTCCAAAATGACGGACACTCGAGCTCAGACCAGGACTCCTGCCTGGATAAATGGAGGGTTTGTTCTCTACTCTATCATCCTTGTGTTGAAACCGTAAAACATATCAGGTTTTTTCCTTCCTGAAGTCATTAGCCTAAGTTCTTTTCCTTCACAACATGGCATGTTTTTTTTTACGATGATCTTTCCAAAGGGGACAAGATCCACGTTGGCGCTGCGTGATGGGTCCACAGATTCTGAGACCTTCCTCCAAAACCTGGAAGCACTTCTCACATGGGTGTGTGAGATCGAGGAGCTCACAGCCAATCAGAAGCCGCCGTCGTCAGAGGTCAAAGTGGTGAAAGCACAGCTCCAAGAACAAAAGGTCTGTTTATTATCAGCAATATCACACCGAGTCATTTCATCTTTGAATGGCGGTAGCAGAGGGAATACACCTAAAGGTTTCCCTATAGAAAGGTGTGCTGAGGTCATGCATGATACTCAACTGTTCCCTTTATAATATAACTTGTGCTTTATTCAGGGATGAATGGGTGGTGTTCTCAGCCACAATGAGCGCCAGTATGTTTTGTGAGCATGTCCTGAGGGTATGAAAAAGGCAGCGAATGCTCTTTCAGCTGTAATCACAGTCATTGAGAGCTCTTTGGATGAGGTGAAACCTGCCCGTCTCTTAACAATATGAGCTTGACACACGAGAAGGAGCTTCCTCTGCGCTGACACAAAGGCAGAAAAAACAAGAATAAGGCTTTGATAAATGTTGATTCCTACTACAAGGACAGGTAGTGCTGACAACACTTGATGTGTCAAAGCTAAAAGACACACGTTTTACAGCCCCATCATGTACCAAAACCTGCCTCCTAATGTGAACTATCCTCCTCCCCTGATGTAATCACTTTATTTTTCTGCTCTTGTATGAGATGTTGATTTTATTTGATCTATTTTTGGTTGAAAAACAGAGAATAGGTTGCATGTGCAACCCTGAGAGCATCTTTTTTTTTTACTTTTCAACATTTTTATCTAAACCAAAATGTGGTTATTTCTGCATGTTCGGTTCTTTCGGTTTTTTCAGCTCTTGCAACGCCTCCTAACAGACCGGCAGGGCAGTATGGACTCTATGATGTTGGAGGGTCCTCGGCTTGCAGAGGCCCACCCAGGAGAGGAGGGGGAGCAGGCAAAGGTCAAGTTGTCCATTCTCAAAGCGAAGTGGGCTTCTTTGCAGCTGGAGGCTGAGCAAAGGTCAGCCACTTTTACTGGCAATGCCACACTTGGATTTGGCTCAATGCATGACATAAATCTCATTCACTGATGCTGAGTTGTGTTTGGTTTTAATAGGAGAGCAAGTCTGGAGCTCATTCTACCCAAGGCCCAACTCTTCCAGGAAGGAGTAGACAGTCTGCAGCAATGGCTCATATCTGTTGAACAGACCCTAGCTGAACTACGCAATGCAGAGAGAGTGATGCTGCATCTCTCGGAGACCACAGATCGGGCCAAGGTTAGACATCCACCATGTATGGCTCAGAAGCATCTTCACATTGCACGCATTGTGTTTGATGAGGGGATAATCATTTTGACATTTGATTTTTTTCAGGCAGTTGTGGAAGAGATTCAAGTCAAAACCACTGATCTTGGAAAAATACAGAGCAAAGGTCATGATCTAATGGATGTGATCTCAGGTAAATAATCTTACTTATTAATACTACATAATACAGGTATTAGATTATACCAAGGGTTCCCAAACTTTCTCAGCTCGAGACTGATAAAATAAATCTCCACAAAACCCCATTAAAATGAATCCAAATATCAGGGGTTCAATAGATATATGTAATTGTTATGTATTGTTATTATTGACAGTACAGATGTGATCCCAAGTTAAAACAGTATACAGGTCTTACCAAGTACCTTATGCTTTGTCCCTCATTTCAGAGGAGGAGGCCCAGCAGGTGCAGGAGAGGATGGATGCTCTGCGTATCCGCTGCTCTGTGCTGAGTCTCAGCAGCCTGGATGTGCTGCAGAGGCTGGATCAGGCCCTCGAGGCCTCCAGTCGCTGCACCTCCAGCCAGGAGGACCTTCACCTGTGGCTGGGCCGCATCGAGAGGGAACTCCTGGGGCCAGCAGGGGCGCAGACACACGCTGGAGATGCGGTGCTTTTTACAGCGGAGAGGCAGAGGGTAAAGTCCCGAAACAATACTGACGTCAGACGAGTTAACTTCACTGGTGACTCAAAGAAACCACAAACGTAAAATTGTGCTTTTACCTGGAATCACTAAATATTGTGGTTATCGTACGTTACAGGTATTTCAAGTCTGTAAAAAAAACACGATAGCCAAATTAGCTTTACATTTTATTTGTAAGCTAGCTAGCGCACCAGCTAACAGGCAGCAATATACAAAAGCAAGTCATGGATATATAATATCATTATTTACTTTACTTTGTTACATTTTTAAAGAGTAACAGCGACTCTATTTAAGAAATATAATCTTAATGTCAGCTACAAGAAACACTGCATGTGTTTTATATCACTTATAGCTATTTGAGTGTACTGCTAACTTACACTCATGTCCATACCTAAAGTGGACCTCGATGAAGCTAACGTTATAGAAACCACCATTGTACTAGTGTTAATAAATGTTGAATTTAATACAATATATAGAATATATATCTTCTTTAGTGCTTCTATTGTTACTGTATTATTGACTATTATTCTGACTGTAAATATTTGCATTTCGTTTTGTTTGTATACTTCATTATATATTAATAGTTCATCCTTACATTAATACACAGTATGCTTGAACATTGTAATAATTTTTTCTATAGCCGTCAATTAAGATTATTATCTGAATCCATTATAGACCAATGTTGATGCCATTATTTGCTTCTAAATGTTTTTAAACTTAAGAAATGTTCATATATATCATATAAAAACGATCTTATGATCACTATGGAGTGATACTGTGTTTGTTTTTTTTATCAGCTGGAACAGGCGGTGGTGAAGGAGGTGGCTTGGTTCAGAGACACAGCGCTAAGTCTCGAAGAGCTGAAAACCATTCATCTGGATCCAAAATTCATATCAGAACAACTGTACGAGCAGAAGGTGTGGACATTTTGCAAATTATGAACATTTTCCCACTTTGATCTTAATAACATTTTGAGGCTACTTGTAAAGATCACAAGCTTTATAAAATTCTTCAAACATGTTTTTGAATGGGAAAATGTGTGTATTTTCTCCTGGATAGATTTTGGCTGTGGAGATTCTCCAACACAGGTTCAACATTGAGAAGATGGTGAAGATTTCGGAAATCTTACAAACATACAGCGATGAAGGAGAAACAGGCAATCTGCAGGTATTCTCTTCACTCCATGTCATCTGGACATTTTACTGGCAGAGTAAACAAAAGCATTTTAATTCACAAATCTTTCCCTCACCTCCCCGTACAGACTCCACTAGATGCATTACAGGAACAATGCAACACCACCTCGGCCACTAATTCCCATGTGGTGCTGCAGCTTGAGCATGCTCAGTCGCTCCTTCTCCAGTTCTCGGAGGGCCTCGCTGAGGTTTCACCCTGGTTTGAGGAAACTGAAACCCTTATTGGCCAGCTCTCCTTGAGCACGATTAGCTATGAAGCATTTCGGGAACAACAGGACCTCTTACAGGTAGATGAAACCTGCTTCTCCACATTAGAATGCCAGCTTTTCTCCCTGTTCATAATCCTTTTTTTGTTCAGTTCAACAAAGAAGTCCTTTCATACTGCACATACTGTGACCATGTTCCTCAGGGTAAATGATCTGTTATGTCCAAACACAGTTCATTATTGTAATCTAGTGCTTGACCTGGTTACTTTTGAACGGTGTACTACAATGCAATTTCTGTGTTTGTCATTTACCTCTGCACATTTTGGGAATGAAACCAAATTCTGTGTTTACTCCCCATCCAATCCCCACAACCTTTCCTTTTTTTTTCCTACACTAAGGGTCTGAGGGAATGTATAGCAGAACACAGACCCTTGATCTCACGCTTATGCTCTCTGGCTAAACGCTTGTCAGAGCTCAACCCCATTGAGGGTGATGAGTTTTGTCGCAAGGCTACAGTGGCTGAAGAGAAGCATAGAGCCATCAGAGACCGTATCAGGGAGACTGCCAGTCTACTCGAAGAGTCCCTCCCTCGATTCACTCAGGTAAGATCGCTTGGATAATGCAGAAATAATAGAGCACTTGATGCAGTTTGCAATTTATCACAAAAACAACTTTCTTCTTCCTACAGCTGAATGAGAGGATGATTCTTATCAGAGAGAGTCTTGACCGTCTGCGCAGTCGCATACAGAATCCCACCTCCCTTCAAGGCCTCAGCCCGAGGATCCAGGAGCAGCTGCAGGACAACAAGCAAACCCTGGCAGAGCTGTCCAAACTGGAGCTGGGTCTCAACAGTGTCAAGACGCAGGCAGACGAGCTGCTAACTAACACACAAGCTGCTGGTGATGGATCCATCGGCACGGGTGATCAATCATCTTCTCTGAAACGATCTTATTCGTCTACTGATATAAACTACTGCCCTAGTACACATATGTCATTCATTTATTGTTGTTGAAATTGGCAAGTAGCTATGCTATTAGCTTTTAGGCAACAGCAGATTCTAAGCAACTCTTGCCACATCAAATTCTAGCAATCCAGGAGCGAGTGTCTGGCCTGTCACAGGTGTGGGACGAGACACATACTCAGGCTCAGGAGAGGGAAAGCTGGCTGCTCAAACTCTTGGATCTGGCCATGAAGTTTTGGAGTGATGTCAGTGATGTCGCAGCTGCTCTCAATGATGCTCAGCAAGCAGTTTTGGATCTCAATTCAAGTCGGACGGACTGTGAAACAATACGCCAGAGCCTGGAAACCATGCAGGTCTGTCTGGAAACTCTTAAAAGAGGCATGTGTAAGACATCCATGTTATTATATAGAATTATTCACTGTGACACTTTATAACCCTTTTCCTTCGCTCACCCTATAGACTCTAAGGGAGGATATTGACAGCTTACAGGGAGATCTAGACACTCTCGGTGTTCTGGGGATGGACCTAATGTCAGCATGTGGGGACACAGACAAACCAGATGTTACAAAGAGCCTTGATGAAGTAAGCAATACATTTAAATAAAATAACTTATCACTGACAATGTTGTGTTCACTGACTGACAGTAACAATGTCTTCTTGGTATTTTAAAGCTTTATTGCACATGGAACAACTTGAGCAAACTGTGGACCGAATGTCACACAAAGCTGGAGGAGTCCTTACAGATGGCCTTACACTATCAGGACACGATGCAGGTGTGTATTTGCACATGTGTATACACGTATGAATCAGTGTATCATGCCAGATCGGGGCAATTTAGGGCCCCAGCTGTCTGATTCAAGCGGTCTTGTGTCATCCTGACATTTCTGTTGTCGTAGCAAAGTACAGACTCTCTGCAGCTTTGCTCTTGAGTAAGTTATAGATTATTTGGTCCTCTGGCAAAGCAAATTAGTTTGGTAAAAGGGTTTGACAGAAATCTAAATAAAAGTAGATGAAGTGTATCCAGCTGTATATACCAGCAAGAGCAAAATGTCCTCAGTGTAACAGCGACGTGAATCACATCTTTAATCTCTTCTTTTATTGGTCTTCTTTTACTAGGGTCTTTTTGAGTGGTTGAAGTCCGCTGAGCTGAGGTCGACTGAAGAGTTCATGGTAGGAACTGACCTTGAATCAGTCAAAGAGCAGCTTCATGATCTCAAGGTGAGGTTTCACTCTGAGACACAACCTCACGATTTCCCCTCTCATGTTAAATAGACTTCATTTGGACATGCATGGTGTTTTTTGTCATAACACATATGACCTGACAGTATTGATTGCGGTTTAACAATAAATCAACCCTGCAGGAATTTAAGCGAGAACTTTACCAGAAGAAGATTGAGATAGAAAGCCAGAACCATCGCTTTGTGTGCCGGCTGTCCCCAGGCTCAGAGCGTCCTGGCTCAGTCTCGCCGCTGTGTGACTTCAGACAGCGATGGGACGGCCTGGAGTCAGAGACAGTCAACAGACAGGTGAGTAATGACCTCTTTAATCCTCAGTGGTATTTATTATCTGTTGTGACTACAGACTTTATGTATCTGGACGGCACACTCCTTCACTTTTGGAGAGCTGTCATGGCGCCTATCGTTCTATATGTGTTTGGATGTCACCGCCACTATAGACAGCTAGCACTAACTAACACCTTATTTAAGGAAACCGAGGATCAATTTCCCCCAGCTGCTATCCCACCTGACAGCTTTGTCTTGATACCTTCTGGTTGCAGCATCAGCTGGAGTGTGCTCTGCTGGGTCTGGGTCAGTTCCAAAACACACTGGATGAGCTGCACACATGGCTTGCTCGGACTGCTGAACAACTTCAAGGCAGCCAGCCAATCAGCATCGACCTGCAGGCCTGTGAAATAGAGCTGGCCAAGCACAAGGTTGGTGGTTTTAGAAGAGCAGTAATGAATAGTGAATAACAGTTTAAAGTAGGTCCCTTAAAATGAGTGTACTGTCGGAGGGAAGCACAAAGGTAACAGAGGACTTCCAGACTCTGAATGTCTCAGAACACAGTATACCATTCAACTTTCGTTTATCTGCAAGATAACGCGGGACACTTAGCCTTGAATTAATAACAAGCTTCTTTCTTCTGAAAGTGAAGTGTTAACAAGTGTCAAACCGCATCTATGAACTATTTCTACTTGCAGAAAATGAACATTTATCTGTAAAGTATTAACAATACCCATTGCTGGAATCATCTGAAATAATCTAATCCAAGCTTTTACATTTACAGAAACTGTGAGACTATGAACACCTTTAAATTTAAACCATTCAATTCTTCTCTCCTCTCAAAGGTCTTGCGCAATGATGTCATGTCCCATGTTCGCACGATGGAGACCCTGAACCAGGCAGGCCGAGGGTTGCTGGAGGTTGGATCTGGAGACAGTCCTCATGGTCTGCAGTCTCGACTGGAGCAACTCAATGAAAGCTGGGAGTTTGTCCGCTGTGAGACTGAACGTACCCAGCTGGAATTGGAGAACAGGCTGAGTCAGGTAAAGATAAAAATATAATTGTTTTTATGTTATGATGTTGCAGAAAAAGTCACTAAGATGTCAGAAAAATGGGAACCTGTATAGAATATTGCTGTAGTATTAGGATGTAGGATTAAGTCAGCGATACTCCAATTTATTCTATAATATCGGTGTAGTATGGCGCCCTCTTGTGGTATTTGTATGAATGAACACCAGTGTGGGAACGAGTCCTCATGACAACGTGTGGCAGTTACTGATATAAAGGATGGGAAAGCAGAGCAGATGTCAACAAGCAGATTTCACATTCATATTGTTTTTACTGCAGGTGCAAGATGTTACAATGGAGATTCAAGATCTTCTGCAGTGGCTGGAGAACACAGACATCAGATTGTCCTCCTCCAAAACCATGTGGGGTATGCCGGAGTCTGCCACAGAAAGGCTGAACGCACACTTGGTGAGAACGAGCAGACTTTTAACTTAGAAAAGGTCCGTCTGAAAATGTTGCTTCTTCCGTATTAACTTGTTTCCTCCACTCCCTTATCCTCAACAGGAGTTGTGCAATGAGATGGAGTCAAAGCTCCACTCCTACACAGATGTGAAGAATGCCATCCACAGGATGCTGGGAAGCAGCAATGTTGTGCGCGGCTCAAGCACCGAACACAGCCTGTCTATTCTTGAACAGAGATGGGCCTCTGTTTACAGCAAAGTCCAGGAGCGAAAGGTTATTTATCCCTTACCAGTCGTCATGTTTCCTCTGCTAAGTTTCTTCTAGTTCCAATGTGTTATTGTAATGGATACAGTAAATGATTAAAGCAGCGTGTGATGCTGATTCTATAGGCAAAGCTTGTAAAAGGGTTGAGTCTGGCCAAGGAATTCCACAGCAACGTCCAAGATCTGCTTACCAAGATGACCAAGTGTGAGGAGTCCATCGGGCTTCTCTGTGCTCCCAGCTTCACTCTGGACACAGTCTGCACTCAGCTGCAGGATCACAGAGTAGGTCATCGTATACTTGTAATGGTGATCTTTCTCTCTGTCTGCATATTTGGGAGTATTGATTGTTCTGAAATACTCTACTTGTGCAGACACTGGTGAATGAGGTGAATGGCTACGGGGAGAAGAAGACCACGGTGGAGAATTTAGGCTGTAGACTCACAGAACTTAGCAGGAAAGAAGACTGTGACATCATCCACAACCTAATCATGGCCGTCCAGGATCGCTACAGCAAGCTACAGCAATGTACTTTAGAAAGAGGCAGGACTCTGGAGGAGGTCAAAAAGAGCGCCAAACAGGTAGAATGACCTTCACCTTCCATTTCCAACATGCGCTCTAGCTGTGACTCATGCCATAAAGTTGTGGATTATATTTGTCTTTAATTCTCATATTGCAGTTTAATGAATCTTGGCGAATACTACTGGACTGGATGACGGAGGTTGAACAAACATTGGACACACACAAAGAGGTCGCGGTGTCCCACGAGGAGATTAAACAACAACTGACCGAACAGAAGGTGCAGTAAGCATCACAAGAAATTTGCTCGTATGTTTAATGTTTGAAAATGTGTTTGCTCATCATTTGTTTTGTATGAAGGAGTTCCAGAAACTGCTGAGATCAAAGAGGCCCATGTATGAGGCCACACTGAAGAGCGGTCGCAACCTTCACGAAAGAGCTCAAAGCAGCCACGACAGACAGCATCTGGAGAACCTCCTGGCTGAACTGAAGGACACGTGGGACACAGTCAACTGCAAGGCTGTGGAGCGGTATGGAGCTGTTCTACTGTTGGCAGTGTTTGAGCACAATTACATTTCGGAAATGTAACCGTATTTTGCATCTGCTTTCCTTCTTGCAGGCAACATAAGCTGGAGGAAGCGTTGCTGTTTTCAGGCCGATTCACTGATGCTCTTCTGGCACTGAATGACTGGCTGTATAGAGCTGAGCCCCAACTATCAGACGATGTTCCTGTCAGTGGAGACAAGGACATGGTCAACAATCTGATAGACAAACACAAGGTAAGGTCGTATCTATATTTTTGTATCAGCTTCTCCTCGGTGCTGTCTTGTAGGTTAAGGGCACTTGCTCAGCATACTTTCTCCCTCTTAGGCATTCCAAAAAGAGTTGGGGAAGAGAGCAGGGTGCATTAGGACCCTGAAGCGATCTGTGAGGGATCTGACCAGGAGCAGCACAGCTGACGCTCACTGGCTGCAGGAGCAGATGGATGAACTGGAGGGCCGCTGGGAGGCCGTGTGCAAGCTGTCAGTCAGTAAGCAGGACAGACTGGAGGCTGCACTTCAGCAGGTAGTTCTGACAGACTATATCAGAATTTGTTCAATTAGGAAATCCTTGCTGAGTTTCCTCACATAAAAGAACACCCATACATGAAACTCAGGTTGCATGTGGTCATGAAAATAAACGTATGATCCAGGATTATGGATACCAGTTGCTGATATTTGGCCTGAAATAAAAGCTGATAGGTAAGCCTAACCCTTACCCTTATCTGTGTCTTTGTTGTCATTAGGCTGAGAAGTTTGATGGCCTTGTCCACTCTTTCATGGAGCGCCTCACTGAGGCGGAGAGGATATTGAAATATGGGGTCATACCAGAGGCGGAGGAAGGCTTGTTTGCCTTCCTCAAACAACACAAGGTAATTGTAACATCTTGTTATTCCCCTAATCATATCATTCCCTGGGAGATCAAAGGGTAGGTCAGGGCTACAGAGCACCATCCTGGGGATGATAAGGATTCAGTATATGGCTCAAGGACAGTTCGGCAGGATGCTCTTCCTTGAACCCTGTAAACCTGTCAACTCCCACCATTTGACCCCGATGTTGTTTAACCATTAACCGTTTAACACTGATAGAAAAAAATAATGATATCGTTTGTCTTTGTAGAAGAATGATAAATATTTTCTTTGCGTCCCCACAGGAGTCAATGGCTGTCTTCCAGACTCATGCAGTGGAGTTAGAGAACATCCAAAGTATGGGGAATAGGATTCTGGCCTCCTGTCACCCAGATTCAATAATAACCATCAAATCTTGGATGAGTGTCACCAAGACCCGCTATGAGGAAGTGAGTTATTTTGTGGCTGCATAAGCAATAATGACAAATAAAACCAATAAGACAGTTTTCCAGCATCCAGGCTTGACTATTGGTGTAATTTCCTCCCGTTCCCTGTTGTTTTCTGGGTCAGGTTCTAACATGGGCCCAGCAACAGGGCCAAAAGATCCAGATGAGCTTATCAGCTCTGGAGGCAGAGAAACAGGAAGTCCTTAGGCTTTTGGAATGGATCTCCTCAGCACAGGAAGCTCTCAACCTCCGAGATCAAGTGTCCCCGCCTGAGACGACAGAGCTGAACCAAGAGCTCATTGAGCAGCACACGGTACCATTTCTCTACAGTACAATCAAACTCTGCTGTTTACAAATTGATTACAAAGCTACAAGACAGATTACCACTTTCATGCCATGCTAATAGTGATCTTTCCCCTCTGCAGGTATTCATGGAGGAGTTGAATAAAAAGTTCCCAGAGGTTGAACATGCTACGAAGTCCTGCAAACACAAGAGTATTTCTAAACAGCAAGTTTCCCCCAGTAAACGGCCACTCACAAGTAAGCTACTATGAACATGCTGCAATATAGTTCACAGTGCATCAAAACCTTCCACAAATACAACATGGCCAATGACGTGTAAAGCAGGAATTCGTTGACTGAGTTGATGTTATGAGGCTTTATCTCCATCCAGGGCGGAGGAGCACTCTGAGGCTGCAGCCTGTTGCACCCGTTCCCCTGGAGCACCTCGACCCCCAGACCCCACAGCTCAGTCAGCTGGTTAGTCACTGGCAGAAGCTTTGGCTCCTGGCTCTGGCGAGGCAAAAACGTCTGGAACAGCAGCAGCAAGCTCTCAAAGAGGTTATTGTGACTTTTAAAATGTCATTGTGAAACAGTTGACCCGTTGGAGTCGGTGTCTAGAATTCTTTCACATGTTTTGTGAGAGCTTTTGCTCCAATTTGATGAAGTAACTAACTGATGTTTTGATATTTTCTCCGCAGATGGAAGAATTTGCCAACTTTGACTTTAATATTTGGCGAAAGAGCTACATTCAGTGGATCAGTCATTTAAAGTCTCGTATCTTGGACGTGTTCCGCAGCATCGACCGGGACCAGGACGGACGCATCAGCCTGAGAGAGTTTGTCGACTACGTCCTCGCCTCTAGTAAGATCCACATATAACTGCATTTTGTACTTTGGGGTTCACATTCATTTTTTCCCACATTTACCTAATTGGCCCAAATCAACTCTCCACTCCAAACTTTCAACTGCAGAATTTCCCACCAACTCTCTGGAGATGAATGCAGTGGCAAACATCTTCGACATAAACAGCGATGGCTTCATCGATTACTATGAGTTTGTGAGCGCCCTCCACCCGAGCAGAGATCCCTACAGGAAAACACTGGATGCTGATCAAATTAATGAAGAGGTAGGAATTAGAATTTGAAAAACATCATTGATCCCGCAAGGGAAAATCTCTTATCTGCATTTGACCCACCTGTAGTTGGGGAAATGCAAACACACTGCGGACACACACACACACACACACACACATATACATGTGCACATGACAATTAATGCATTTGTTGTTTTATGCCATTTATTAATTCATTTTCCTTCTTTAGGTGAGTCGACAGGTCTCACAGTGTAACTGTCCCAAGAGGTTCCAAGTGGAGCAGATCAGTGCCAACAGATACAGAGTGAGTTACATTTTATTGTAGGTGTTTGTAGCTTTTTACAAACACCTGATGGCTGCTGTTTCTTTACGAGACATGGCTCAAATGATTTGGTTTATTTGGAATAAACATAAAGGATATCTCGAGATTGTGACGTGAGTATTATCATGACCACAAACTCAACGGAATTGAACTCCATCATTTCTGTTGTCCTCAGTTTGGAGATTCCCAACAACTGCGGATGGTTCGGATCTTGCGTAGCACCCTGATGGTCAGGGTGGGAGGAGGGTGGACTGCTCTAGATGAGTTCCTGGTGAAGAATGACCCTTGCAGGGGTCAGTACACCTCTCCTAACTCCCAATAATGGCTACAATCTATCCTGTTCTCAGTAGTGTGTAATGTTTAAAGATAAACAGATCTGCATGTTCAGTGTCTGAGTTTGATTGATGTTAAGCGACGTTGCTTTTATTTTCCTACATACATACAGTGTTGGTTAAGGCGTGACTACTATAAAATACAAGTTTGCCGGTATTCTGTTAAATCCTCCTGCTGTGTCACCCACAGTAAAAGGCCGGACCAACCTGAAGATCAAGGAGAAGTACTTGTCCCCCGCAGGGAGCACTTCCAAGGGTTTGACTGTCAGCAGGTCCAATTCAAGCCTCAGTCTCTACAGCAGTGCCTCCGCCCCCACCAGCCCGATGACACGCAAGGTGAGATATCATATGTCCTATAACAATCGGGAGCTGTGAGCTCCTGTTTACACGAACGGATCATCAAGCTAGACCATCCCTGAGAAGATCCTCCAGCCTTTACCATTATCTGCTTTGCCTCTAAAGCGTACTTTTACTACATTTAACTTCTAAGTAGCAGTATAGAACTCTGTTTCCACATGCTAACTGCAAGTTTCACATTCACACTTAGCCGTCCTGGTCAAAACGTGGAGTCTTATTCTATATAAAAAGATTACTGAGAGTAGGGACACCGTCATGTTGTCTGAAGAATATGCTTTTGAGGTTGTAAAACAAGCATGAAGCAAGGCCTATGGTTAGATGTACCATCAACATATCTGACTATAATTAGCCTAACATGTGTCGCTTCAGGCATTACTCCGCAGGAGTTTCTCAGGTGACCGCTGCATTCGTCCCAGGAGCTCCATAGCTGCCTTGGGATCTGATCTACAGTTTGTCACAACAGGGGAGGACAACTCTCCCTCGCCATCAGGTCAGACAGTCGTCTCAGTTCTTCCAAAGATTTCCTAAAGTCTTCGCAGCTCATGCTTCTCCGGATGCGCTAATATGTCTTTAACCACACACTTTGTTTTCATTCTTCTGCACCCTCTAGACGAAGCTGAGAGGTTACCCACATGATTACCTCTGCCTTTGAGCACCACTTGTATGCTGCAGCGCTGAACCCAAAACAGCCTCGGGGCCCCGGACCCACAGTGATAAGCTGAAGTAAAGTGATAAAAACAACTGCTCGGTCCCATCTGAAAAGCACACACTGAAGGAAACGTACAGCGAAGGTCACCAGAGGTGATGCTGAAGGCTCTTCAGCTTTGAGGAATCTGTGTGACCATAAACTCCAAGAGGAGGATTTGAATGTCCCCTGTTACATTTCACACCACAGAATCCGACTGCGCTGAGAGCAAGAAGTGAGACGGTCTGCATGGATACTTATTGCATGATAGCCCGGAGCCTTGAAGCAATCATTTTTTTCCCCATGCTGGTTATTCTATAGTGTTTTTTATAGACGATTTTACAAACATAACGATTGTCTTACTAATGCAGGAATTCAAGCAGACAATAACGCTCTGTCATGGGCCGGTCCTGTACGTGATGATTTGAAGAAAACAATTGTGTAGACAACGTATGGACAATGCCCCACTGAGCATCCAAAAAAAAAACATTATACCAAAACCATATTAGCATTTGAGGGTACAGCATGCTGTTCTTTGTGATATCGTTTCTGTTTTTATTGCGTTCCATGAAGATAACTTTGTTGGCAGGGCCACGCTGTTTTTTGTCTTTTGACGCCGTGTTACAAAGTAATTTTATTGTCCTGCATTGAAAGGATGTTTCAAACATGGAGGCTTGTGTAATAAAGATTGCACTGAAGTACGACAGGCCATTGTTAATTTGTAGAGATTATTTTCTCAGGATTGGTTTCGCCTCTGGATGTATGTATTTCTATGGAACGTTACTGTGAAAATATGAATGTGTTGTTTATTTTATAACACTGTATTTCATTGGAAAAGTTTGGGCTTAGCACATTCTTTTCTTTAAAAAAAAAAAAAAAAAAGCACTTTCTGTCCCGACTGCTGTAGAGGAGGTTTGGAGGTTTGTTCACGGCGAAATTTGGCAGTTGCCTTGAGTAAGAGAATTAATCTTGAAACACATGTTGTCTAGCTAAACAGATTTCATGATCGGATCTGTATTTCTGTTCTTCTGCTTTCCTTTTCAAGCCAAAAGCATTATATATATTTTTACCTTTTCTGTTGTTTCTTCCTTTCATGTGGGATTTCTCTCCAGTCCAGCTTTATTTCTCTCTTCTCCAATGTGTTTAACATGAAGGATACCACGTCCTGTTATTCTAAGGTTTACTCTAATCCTGAAGTTACCGATGCACGATTATTGCAAAAACTAGAAGCAAATAAAACCCTGCATTCGTCTTCTACTGCACAGGCCGTCCAATGTAAACACTGTGCTTGGCTTTTATTCCATCATCCTTTTCATTGTCAACCACCTAATACTTTACAAAATGTAATAAGTAGTGTAAAGTTCCTGTATTTGTATGTGTCAATTAATACTAGGTCTGCCTGAGCTTCAAGACAGTAGCTTCTGCACTGAATTGGTCTATGCAGTTGTTAAAGGGATTTTTTAAAAACTCTTAAATGTTTCTACATGATATATTACCTTTTCCTCTCAGCCTCAATGTGGTAATGTTTTTTGGAGAAGGTTGACGATTTACTATACTGTAAAATTGCCAGCCAGATTTCACCACTATTGCTATGCACCCTGATCTTTCTGTACTGTAAATGTTTCTATACCCAGCACTCATTCTGATGTCTAACTTTAGAGGAACTGTAGATGAACGTCACTAACGATTTTATGTCCACTTGTACAAAATAAAGCTTTTTGTAATGAAATATAAAATATCTGCTGTGATCATTAGCTCATTAACAGAATTCAGTGTTTTAATTCAATAGAAACCTGCAGTCAGACAAACCAGAGGTGGCACCAAGTGACTGCTGCTCAAGGACAAAGTAATTCTTAAGTCAAGATGTGTCAGTCTCAAGCAAGTCAATATTACAATATTGCTTATTTTTAAAGGTACAGTTCATTCAAAAGTGAAGCAGCTCAAGTCGAAACCTGTTGGACAAACAAGTGACACATTTAAAACAAACAAAACAATGTTCATTTCTTTACTTTGGCTAACTCATATGCAAATGTATATGTATTCTCTTAAGATAAGAGTTAAACAAACATTTGAATTCCTGTAATGAATATAAACATATAAATGCAGCTGAATGACATCACACATTGACAGAGTGACAACAGATGAATGTTTGTGTCTCAATTAGTGATGAAAGTTCAGTGGCAGGTGATCCTCAGCTCAAGTTGCCCCCCTGCTGATGTCGAACAGACGGATCTCTCAGGAGTACATGCGGGACCGAAAACACAGTCATATTTGTTTAACCGGACAAAGCAGCAGTTTTCAGAAAGAAAGCCGTGTATTGTACTTCAACACAAATAGACACCATGACTCCAGGTCAGAGGGGAGCCCTGAACAATCATGAGGTTTTTTATCAAAACAACCGTCCCGTGGCTGCACATCACTGTCTTTGACTCACATAAGACAAATTTAAAATGTAGTGGTATCTAAAAAAAATTAATTAAATTACAAAATTGGATTTCAGCTACTATGTATTCGCTCTGCCACAAAAGAGGATATCATGAAACAGTTCAGGAGAGGGTCAAAGGAGGTTATGTTTCCTGCTCTGCCTGTCTGTCAGCAAGATTACGCAAAAGCCGCGGGGCCGCTATTCAAGGAACTTGGTGGAGGCGTGGAGCATTGTCATGAATTTCTCTGGAAACATCCCACAGACTTTGGCAGAGATCTGATCTCTGATTGCACTTCTACTAGCACTACTACTTGCACTTCTTTAGAATTTACATCACAAACTATTAATCCCTACAAGGACTTTTTTCTTTAATCTTTCAACTTTATCATCAGACATAGAAGCAAGACAATATTAGTTTTTTAATAAAAGCGCTTTTTTTGTAGGATAGGAAAGAACATTTGGTAGGAAACTGATCCACAGTTTGAGTGTTTTTGTTACACAGTATTCAACTTAATCCCACATTCATTTAAACTCACGTAATTTGTAATTACTGTCATGAGAAAAATGATTTTATTGTAATTACTCAAGGGAAGATTTAATGACTTCCTGTACAGAGAAAAGCTGCAAGAGCACTCGAATGAAACACCGTCTAATGACGTTAGTGCTCAACATGGGGCTTATTTGAGCTGGTATTTATGCTGAACAAAAGCCAGCGTGACCCTGACCAAACACCCGGTCTGGAAAAGCACCAAGCTGTCCAAAGTCATCTTCTGGTTGGCTAACCTGAACCGACTGCCCACCGGACACATAAGCTTCGTACCTTCGTGTTCGGGTACATTTCACCTATTTTATAAGCCCCCTTTCCCTTATCCCTCCTCTCTCCTTTCTTACCTTTCTCCGTCCTCGCTCCTTTCCTCTACCCACTCTTGCAGCTGAGGACTTTTTGTTCCCAGGCTGGACCCTCCACAGAAAATTTGAAGGTCACTGTCCTGTTGTCCTGCTGTGTCTCCGTCTGAGCAGAACCTTCTGCATATTAACTCCGCGTGTTCATTCCCACCAGTAGACGGCTGGCATTTGATACAGTTTGGAATGATTAATGGATGTAATTTCAAATGTCAAAAGCATTTTCAGACAAATTCGACTGCTACCTGTGGAGTTGAGTAATCTTATATAACATGAGGACGTTTACCACATGTTCAGAGTTTGAAAACAAAATAAATATTTATTTTAAAGTCTAGCGAGTTTTTTTTTCTTTTGCACTAATGTATGTGAAGGTCAGACCGTGCAGCATGTATCTTAATACTTCTTCAATCTGGTCTGCAGTAGAAAAAGCTCGCATATCCTTTTAATTCCCACCCGACTGTTGCAATCTGCTTCATAGTTCCTCCTTTATTCTCAGCCTTGTCCCGGCAGCTGCGATTCTCCCACTTTGTAGTAAGCCAAAACCTTGAAAAAGGAACTGCTTTGACTATATGGGTAGTAGTAGCAGAACTTCATGTGAGCTTGTGGAAGGGCATACTCACTTACTTCATGAGAACATTTGAGATTTGTAGTGCACGTTCACATTAGGAGTGAGTTGCTCAAAATTGAATGCTTTGACAAGGTGATGGCAATGGATACAAATGTGATTGTGGCCATTACAATTCATCTTGATGGTTGACATGAATACTTGTTCATTAAAGGCAATCCATCCAATAATTGTCAGATCCTTTCACTCAAAAATATGTTTTTTTTTCAAACTCATCGTGCTGCTGGACAGAAAGTCAGACACCTTTTTTTTTTTTTACCAAGATATGATTGTGAAACTAGAGATGCAAATCAACATGAGTGGCCAATAGAAGCTGTCCACACCTGCAATAGGTGGAAGCTAAAGAGCAGTTATTTGTAACTTCCCTTCTCTAGCGTACTGGAGCTTGTGTGTTTAAATGAGGGGAGACCACAAGGTCGTTTGCTGGTTGGGGGAGGGAAGGCAGTAAGGCGGAGTTGTTCTCTCTCAGCCCTGCCTCTTTACTCCTCTTCATCCTATTGCTGAGCTCTCAGTCACACACGGACCACATGGCTTGGCGGCAGGAGACGTGTGCGCATGCGTAGTCCCGCCTCCTGTCAAGTGCGTCAGAGACACGGAAGTAGAGTGTTAATGACCGGTACTATATGTGTGTGCGGAGGAGAAAAAGGGGAGGGAGAGCATACACACACTCACACACACTTACACACACTCACACTTGTGACTGATATAACAGAGAAAACTGTGATCACAATGGAGTGAGGATTTTCGGAGGAAGAGGAGAGAACTCTTCCCGTGTTCTCAACACGGTAAGATGATGAAACCTTGCATGTGTTAGATGTATGAAGGGTTATTGGATCGTTAGAAGTCTTTTACTCCATCTGCTGCTGGTATTAGCTCATACGATCTCCTCACCATGTGATGGGATGAAAGGGAAGCAGGGAGATTGTACAGGTGTATATTTTAGATTTACAACCAGGGACCAGGAACTGGAGTCCATGTTTACCTCACGTCACCTCAGTAACTCTTCCTTGTTCGTTACATCTGAATATTACTTATAGGTCCCAAGCACATGGTACTATTTATGGGAGCAGTTTGTTAGTGTGTGAAAGGTCAGGCATCACTTGCTTTGGGAGCACATGAGAGAGGGATGGAATAAGAAGGTCGGGCCAACTTCACAGCCACATGCTTTTGAGTTATGTGACATTCAACTTCGCTAGGTCTTATTCAAAATACTGTGGTGTTTTAGTTTATGCTAATCCCCTTATCGCTCTGTAATTTGTCTTGTTAAAAAACACCCTCACAAAAAACTGTTTTAACATTCTACTGGCCTGTGTTGTTTTTGTATTTCAGATTGTATACATCTTCATTTCCTGATTTACCTGATTTACACCGTCATCATGTCACTGCTGACTCATGTGTTGGCGTGTCTGTTCGGCATGGGCTCCTGGGTGGCTATCAACGGGTTGTGGGTGGAGCTCCCGCTGGTGGTGAACGACATCCCGGAGGGCTGGTACCTGCCATCCTACCTCACGGTCCTCATCCAGATGGCCAACATAGGTCCCCTCTTCATCACCCTGATGCACCGCTTTCGCCCCGGGGCGCTGGATGAGCGGCCTGTCATCTACTCCATCGTCGCGTTGGGGATCACCGCAACATTCCTGCTGGCTTTCTTCTGGAGACACACGGTGACAATGGGGGGATCCCTGCACAGTGTGCCCCTCCTGGTGTTGTGCTTTCTGCTTTCTGTAGTGGACTGCACATCCTCTGTTACGTTCCTCCCTTTCATGATGCGGCTGCGTCCCCAATATCTCACCACATACTTTGTAGGTGAAGGCCTCAGTGGTCTGGTGCCTGCACTGGTGGCTCTGGTCCAAGGTGTTGGTGTAGTCCATTGTCAGAACACATCTTTGACTGATTCATTTAACAAAACACTAGAGAATTCCACCATGGTTGGCAGTGGAGAGCTACAAGCCGTCTACCAACCAGCTAGATTCTCTGCTCAGGTCTTCTTCATGTTCCTTAGTGCCATGATGATTGTGTGTCTGCTGGCCTTCATACTACTCAACCATCACCCCGCTGTTGCCCGAGAGAAAAACGACCTGTATTTCAGTGCTGATCTGGACTCAGAGAAGAGGGAGCAGGGTTTCTCGTTGCGTGCCCAAACACCAGAGCAGAAGCCGATGATCACTCCCTTGGAGGCCGTAAGCAGGGAACCCCGCAGCTCTTTTGGCATGGGGACATACAGCAATCTGGAGTTGGTGTTCATCTTTGTTGTACTGGCCTGGGTGAATGCTCTGACCAACGCCGTGTTGCCATCAGTGCAGTCATACTCCTGCCTGCCTTATGGGAACCAGGCCTATCATCTAGCTGCCACCATGGCAGCTGTCGCCAACCCAGTGGCCTGCTTCATTGCAATGTTTATGCCGATAAGGTGAGCAAACCCCTGTAGGATACTCTACTGCATACTCTGTATACTACTATTGTTATTACTTCTACAGTTCACCAATAGAGGGCATTTATATGGAACTATTAAATCTGTTTTATTAGGCCAGCTGCTCCAGTGTAACTGATCCTGTAACTGAACTGATCTTTGTTTGCAGGTCTCTCGTCTTCATGTGTTTCTTGACCATGTGTGGGAGTGGATTTGGAGCCTACATCATGGGCATGGCGGCTCTGAGTCCCTGCCCTTTGCTGGTCCACAGTGCCTCTGGAACTGCTGTTATAGTAAGATTCTTTCTCCTAACAAAATGGGACAACAGGAATTTGATTTAGTCTTTAATGTCTATGATGTGAGATGTGGATTAGGATTAGATCTCACGGTCTGCCTGTAAGTAGGCCTAATGCCACACTTATAAAATGGATTTTTTAAGACTTCGGGTTTGATGTGAGTCTCAATTTTGTAATCGAGCCAACTCATTGCCCATTGACTTGATAACGATCCAAAACAGTGCCAACCAATGTCTGTTCCACGTCAGAGAGCTCTTGGACATTAAGACATCATTATTTCATCATCACAGACGTGTTGAATCAAGTGGCTGGTGTTGGATTGTGATATAGTGTCACGCCCTGCAATGGGTTTTCTCAGCTTAAAGAAGCCTGTAAAGATTACACAACTCTGTAGCAGTAAATTCTGTAAAAGACTAAGTTGGATATTTTGCTCACAGAAAATATGGAATATTGTCATTTCCCTGTAATCACTGTTTCAGTGCTGCTTTATTTATTCCCCAGTTGAGTCTACTAGATCTTATTCTATTCTGTTTAGCTTGTGATGTTACAACTCTGACAATTTTCTTATTGCAGGTGCTGGTCTGGATCCTGTTTGTTCTCTCCTTGTCCTATGTGAAGGTCATCATTGGGGTGATTCTGCGGGATGAGGGCCACAGCGCCCTCGTGTGGTGCGGTGCAGTAGTTCAGTTGGGCTCCATGGTTGGCGCCCTGTCCATGTTCCCGTTGGTCAGTGTCTATGGACTTTTCAAGTCAGGCGATGCTTGCAACACCAAGTGTCCCATGTAGTGTATAAATAAGCCTCGCTATAAAGCACTGCTGATTTATGTATAAATTGCACAGATTTTAGTAGCACTGAACTCATTGCAGTCATGAGCTTTACATATTCCAACTCCAATTCTAACTCTCGTTACAGCTCTTATTATGTATTTGACTTATGGACTGAGCTCCAGCGGAGGCTGGTGTTACACCTGTACTATCAATGTACAAGCTGAATAATGTATTACTACTGAACATGTTACAGTTCCTTCTCTTTTCAGAGGTCAAAGCCATTTAATGAATGGTTAACATAAATGTGAAAGTAGTCTAGGTTGTTTTTGCTTTATTAAAAGATGTGGTACTGTTTTCTTTACAATGTGCCTTAATTAAGTCTCAGAAGGATCTTTGTAATATTATTTGTTCTGAGTACATTAATGTGTAACATTATGACTTGCTTTGTAAAATTGCTCATCACTACCAAATAAAACTTGTATTATTTCTTGCAATCATCTGGAACATATCCTGGACATAATCTTAATCCAGGAGCAGGAGGCATTATACCCCATGATAGAATTTGTTTTGTTTGTCTTCTGCTGTGCGTTTCAATCAAAGGTACGGTTTGTAGGATCTAGTGACCTCTAGCAGTCATGTTGGAGAATGCAACTCCTCGCCTCACTCCTTCCTTTTCAAGCGTTAGTCTGCAGCCTCCTGCAAAGATAATCCTGCAGTTGTTAGAATGTGGTTTACCAGACTTCACACAACATGAAATTGTTGGCCAACACCAGCAACCAATTCAGAATCAATCAGAGAAAAGAAAACTATTAATCCTCAAAGGGAAATTACCTTTTACATCATAACAGACTGGAACACACCACAAATGGTTTAGCAGCACATCTCTTTAATGTGACCAAGGTGTTTTATTAATGACAGTTACAAACTCTCCTCCTCTCTTCTTGTCTACCTGAACCATCTACAAGCTGCCGATGGGGTCCGCAGTATCTTCCTGTAGCCTTTTGTGTCATATTAACATCTCTAAACATTGTCAGTGCAAATAAGATATTTTTTGACACCTTCAGCATTTATTAAATCCAATTACACTCATACCCACACTCTCTCTCTCTCACTCACTCACACACACACACTCACACAACCACAGTCTCTCTCACACACACTCACTCACACTCACACGCACACACACACACAGCAGGAGTAATGTATTTCCTTGGTTCACCAATGAGAAGACGGATGGCTTTATTTCTTTCACATAATTTATTCTTTAAATTTATTATTATAGTATAGTATATAGTAATAATAGTATATATAGTATTATTTTGCAATTTTGTTCATTACTTCAGAAGAACGGCAACAGTTCGTTCAAATCTCTGTCGAGCTGTCATCACTATTAGTAGCCGGCACATCTGTGGAGCCGACACTAGATGTCTCTGTTTGATAAAAAGTGCAACGCTTCAACTAAAGCCATCTTCATCCAAGCTGCCTGTCAAGCTTCAAGATGCAAATACTGCTACTTGATCTGAACTTAAAAGATAGTTCGTTTTGCCACATGTGATGAATGAGATTCATGAGATTCAAAGATTTTCTTCTGAATTATGACATGAAAATAAATCTGGGCTGTGGGTTCTTTGAACTACACACTCAAACACTCAGTTAACTTGAAACACTGAGCATGAATATGAAACTCTCTTTGATTCTACCTTCACACAAACAGAGAAATGTTTCTGTATGTCAGTTTAGGTGGAGGAATGATGCATCTCTCCGGGGGGTTGCCCAGGTCACCACGGTCACGTCTGCATCACATCCTCCTCACAGTAAATCAGAGAGAGTGTATGTAGGAGTCGGTGTGTGTGTGTGCGTGTGTGTGTGTGCGTGTGTGTGTGTGTGTGTGTGTGGCGTGCGTGTGTGTGTGTGTGCACTTCCTATGCTTCACAGAGACAAATGGGAATGAGGAACTCATGACCAGTCAGACTCTGATTCAGATCCCAGTGGTTCCTCCACGAACATCTGGGGTTATCATCTCCGTGTGGCTCATACTTGACACACTCTTCTTATCTCTTCCACTGGTTCCTATGACTTATGGTTGCGCTGAGTTTGAATACTTCAGAAATGATTTTCGCAAAAGCTCTCCCTGCCGAACATGAATGTGGGTGGCAAGAAGACTCAGAAGCACACCGAAAGAAAGTGGGAGAGTGATGTCTTCCTTGTCTTTATGTTTGTCTTCTTCTCATTGAGTCTTAATATATCTAAATCAAACTATCTCCTCTGCCGAAAGCTTCTTGTCTTTCTCGATTCATGCACACGGCAGACTTTGTGACCATAATTTCAATTTAAAACACATGAGGGGGGAAATCCTAGCCTGTGCTGCTCTTTAATGGGCCGTCATGGGATTGGAGTATGCAGAGAATGATTGAATTTTGCGAGAAGGCCAGGAACGATCAAGTCTCGCCTGCCGTTATGCAATCGACCATTCCCTCCTCACAACGCGACGTCTGGTAAAACCTAGAGGAGAGGGAGGGGCTGGAAAGCTCAGCGTCTGGACCAAAAGAGAGCAGAAATAGTTTTTCTTCTAAATGACTCAAGACTATATAAAAGTGAAACCCAGCTATTGTATATAAAACCGAGACAAATGAGATGTGAATGACCACATCAAAAGCAACGTTTTCATGGTTGTAAATGAGCCTTTTTACATCGAGATGCATGACATCCTATATTTCCCCTCAGACAGAAACATATGGATCCTGTACTAACCGCGCCATACTGTTATATTTATATGATTGTGTCATGTCTGTTTTCTCTGTCCACCTGCTCGTCACACTTTGACAATGTGAAGATAAAAGCTCTGCTCAACTTAAGGCACTGAAATGACCAATCGGTCAAAACTTTTTCACACCCCCTGTGTTGGATTACACCTCGGCTATATATCCTTTCAATGAAGCAACAGGGGCTACCTTTCCCGTTAAGTCCATTATATTCAAATGGGCCGGGCCTTTTTCTTTTTTTTCTTCTTCACAACAAGACATAAAGTAATCAAAAGTTGAAAGCAAACACTCAAGGAGGCACTTAGCAAAAAAGAAAAGCTTTTATAATAAAACATTCATATACAGTGCAGGAGACAGGTAATCTTTGAGGATGATAGGGTTGTCTTGTGGTCAGTTTCAATATAGTATGGCTTGGGGAGCCATGTAGATGAATGCTGCTAATAACATCCACGCCCACCCATCATCCACTGGACCATCCAGGCAGGCAACAAATACCTGAGTGTATTTCTTCAGTGGTGTGAACTATGCCTTAAAGAGCTGTTGGAGGCTGAACTAAAGTAGGGATCATTACCTTGACAGACTAATGACAGCTAAGACTGTCTGAGATGTCTACACACACGTAAACACTAATGCAAAGACTAAATAATGTGCTATTAGTGCTTCTTTGCTGTCTGAACACTGCAGGATTTTACTTAAGTGTGAAGGAAATAACTTAAAGTTTTCTGGATCCCTTAAATCTAAGACATTTTTTAAAGTCTTTGAACATCATCTCCTTAAGCCATCATAATCAGTAACAATCCATCCGTCATATACATTTTCATCAGAAATTGGGTCGCAGTAAAGTAACCAAGGCTTCCTTCTCCCCAGCCAAGCTCTCCAGTTCCTCCTGGGGCACCCCAAGACGTTTCCAGGCCAGACCAAATATTCAAAACCCTCCAGTGTGTTCTGGGTGACCTACCAGGTGGACATGCCTGAAAACACTCCAGTGGGAGGCTACAAAGGAGGCATCCTAATCAGACAGCTAAACCACCTCTGCTAACTGTCAACGTGAAGGGTTTAGGAGTTCCTCAAAGTGGCCTTTAAAACTGCACAATAATCGCCCCAGTTTCGATCAACAGTTCTCCTTCCCTGCCGTATTGAGCCTGAGCCGAGACCAGCTTCCTCTTCCTGAGCTGCTGAGAGTGTGCAAGAACCTTATTGAGGTCTTTCGAAAGTCCTGCTCCATGGCCTCCGCGAACAGCTCCCGTTCTTGGGTTTTCTCTTCAGCGACTACTGAAGAAACAGCCCTTCTAGCCATCCAGTACCTAACAGAACCTATCGTACCGACCACAGACAGGTCCAGGATACCTCCCCGCTACCTGATTCAACTCAACACCAGGTGGTAATCAGTTGATTGCTCTACTTCTCTCTCTTTGATTATACAACTTCAAAGTCAATCATTGATCTTTGGCCTGATGTTCTGGTACCAGATGACTCTCCTAATGCTTGTTGGCCAATTTATGTGTAGGACAAAACTGCAATAAGAAAGCATCACTCCGGTTCAGATCAGGACTGTTCCTCCCAATCACCCTCCTCCCGAGTTCACCCTTGTTGCCGGTTCTGCTGAAGTCCCTCAGCAGATCTACGGAGTAGTCAGGCCTTTTTGAACTCCTTTCTTTACCATGCAGTGTACCCTATAGCAAGATATACAAATGCTGTTGTTGTAAAAGAAAATATTTATATTGATGTAAAATTAAAAAATAAAAAATAAAAAAAAAGTTTTAAGGTTTGACATTTTGGGAAATACACTTATCTGCTGTCTTGCCCGGAGTTAAATGCAGAGATCAATACCACTCTCGTCTCGTCTGTGCATTAAATATGCAGTTGCAGCTAATAGCGGATTCGCACCAGGCCAAGGAATAATCGCGCACATAACACCCTTTAAAACTACAATTGGTTGTGTTTACTTCTCAGTTTTTGTACAGATTAAGTAATTGAAATGTAAGATTCTACCTGGTTAGCTTTGGGGATGCGACTGAAAGATTTTGCACACTAAAGACAAAGCCTGGCTAACTGTTTGCCCCTGTTTCCTGTTTTTGCTAAGCTAAGCTAAGCTAATCTAAGCTAACAGGTTATAGCCTCATTGACTGTACAGGAATTTCCGATCCATCATCTCAACTAACTCGGCAGGATGAAGCCAATCAGGGAAATTCCCAAAAGCGAGGTCTTTAACAAATCAAATTAAAAGCCTGAGTATGATTACAATAAAGGCTATACAGCATTCAGCTATGTGCTGAGCCTCTTTTCTTTTCTTTAATCAATATTTACGAACCACATGGGATTTGTGTGAAGATTTTTACGATTTTAACTTTTATGATTTTAACAAGTTAAACCCGACTCAGATAAAAAAAAAACAATAACTAAAGCACCCGAAACTCTCCGTCATGATTGGGAAGTCAGTTAGATTGCATGAGGGGTCAGCGTTAGGTCACGATGGGCATCCATTAGTGGCCTTATTTAGAGTCTGATTCTTTTAAGAGGAGTGATTGGCCAGCAAAGACAAAGAATCATTACCTTTACCCGCCCCCTCCCTGCCAGCAGTCAATAATGAGGGATCATTAAAATGAATAGATGGACATTCCCCTTTTCTCCGGATCCTTATTGCAAAATCAGTGTCAGGGGAAATGAAGATTGAGCTTGGAGAAGGCGTCTAAAAGCCTCACAGTGATTGTCGTGAACTCATCTCCAGTGCCGGGCTCCTTTATCTACTGTAAGAGTCTGCACCTGCCTGAACTCTTGACTAGCAAGGGCTTTTACTGTGGCCCATTAGGAGCGTCTAATGTGTGCTACAATATGCTTCAACATAAACATTCTACATATGTACTGAAACATTTACAGACAACAATGGAAGACTGATTGCTTGGGATGTCTCTCAGTATGTTTCCATGAAGAAACACAGCTCTCAGAGTGCAGTCGAATATGGAATGATTGAATACATTGACTGTAATGTCGGGATCTGAGAACTCGCGTGTTGTGATCGTATAAACAGATACTTCCAGATAATTCTCACTTTTCTCATTTCCTAAGCTTAAACATGTGTCCTGCCACAAAGATTTTTATAAAACCTTGCACAACATTTCACGCATCACAAAAGAAAGAGAGTGAATCAAGCTGAATGATTGCAGATGGAGAATAAAAAAGACGCCACAAGATTTTTCCAGAGCCCATCTGGTTGCCTTTCTGTGTGTCTCTTAAAGTGTCTTTTAAAAAGGTGATTTGTCTGTGTGTCTGCAATGATATGACCATGGCAGCGGGTCATCTGCTGGCCCTGTCACATGCGAAATGGTCCCATGAAAAGCGGTTTGTGTGCACCTGTGGAGCCTGACAACTCCTCCCTTAACCTATTAGAAAAACATATGTAAACACACGCTTCCCTCTGCAGACACATGTTCTTCTTCTTCCTTTATCTCCTAAAAGGTATTCGATAAGACAGCTTCTTTATGTTCATCAGATGTGTGTTTTTGAAGAAGAAGACTCAGGGCATCAAAAGGGATCAAATGTACAGCTGGATTATTGGGCAGAGCTACCAAAAGGTTCCTCTGTATGGTCAAGCAATTATGTCTTAAAGCATCTTTTAAAGCCACCCCCATTGTTCTCTCAACATGCCCTTCATAACAGAGGAATATCAAGGATTTACTGCTTGCAGATGGCTGATGAGGGAGGAGGGCAGGCGCTCCAGCACTGTGCCGATGCTCTCACTTCATAAATGCTCAAATCAAGGGCTCTGTGGGATTACCATGTGGGGGGAAGCAGTGCCATAAAGTCACTTTAAGTCCACACAGAAACTTAGAAGTTGGGCTTTGTGACAGGTGTCGCGTGTGCATGTGGACACTTTTATGATCAGTGGTTGTTTTTTGTTTGTCTGTACTGTTTTCTGAGGTCATCGAGCCTGTCAGACAGATCATCAATAATCAATCATGTCATTTGATTCTTTGGAAAGCTGCATGCATAGAGAAATACATTAATACATACAGTATGTCCTCTTACATGAAGCCCCCTCGTCCCATTTAAAAATGTGCTTTTATACTTGTTGATTGTTTAAATGTGCAGAATGATGTGCAGCTATTCACCTGCTCAAACTGGTCCACTTGGCTGTGTTGAAAATCTGAGTTTAAACCATACACGTGTGTAAAAGAAGTGGACATAGTGATGATGTGGAGGTGCCTTAAATCTGCATTCTTACTAATAGCCAGCAGGAAGCGACCCCACTGGTTCTTAAAATAAGTCTGATTAAGTGTACGAAAAAATAACCCGACCTCTCACGTTCCTCATTTATTTCCTCCGTGATCATTTTCCTGATGAATTAATGGTCTCAATCGCTCTTTGCAAGTCTTCTTCAATACAGCAAGATGTGAATAACTTTGCCAGTCAGAGTAAAGTAGACAATAAAGCAGGGTATGCTTGGATACCTTGTGATCGATGGAGGCGTAACATAGCCTGTCCATGTGTACAAATGTTCAGATCTTAGAACATTTCACAGTATTTTTCAAGTTGTAACATTGAAGTTGCCTTGAAAAGTCTTGTTCGAGGTTCAGTCGTAGGGAGCCAGCTTGAAAATATTTCCGACGCATTTTAGGCTTTTTTTTTATTGCTCGCCAAAATTAGCATCCCACTAGAGGCTACGCATTGACAGCACTTCCCCCACAAGGATTCACTTCCTCAGACTGACTGAGTCTCAAATAAATCTGCAAAAACCACAAAAACACGTAGTAACAGAAGAGATTCAATGCTTAAATTGAGTTGATTCTTCTTCTGTTGTAATCGTTTCAATTACTAAAGAAGTGGTCTAGGAAATAGTTTCATAGTCCGACATAGTTCGTCGTTAGAGCAGCGTCAGCCCTTCTCCAGGTTATCTGAACATTAACATGTTCTGGTTTGGATGTAATCACATAAATACAGCCTCTGTCGCCTTTATTACAG